>JAJKFI010000063.1:3110499-3131364 GCA_029204185.1 Lerista edwardsae
CCCCCTGTGCCGGCCCATGGGAGTCGCAAACATGCTGTCAATCGTGTGCACCACGTTTGGAGTCAGGGAGGCTTCCGCACGGATGTGCACCAGCTTCCCTGCGACAGTCCCGGCAGCCAGTAAGATCAGGCTAGGGAGGCCAGCATGGGGGGTTGTGGGGGGCAGAGGGAGGGGAGGGGGAAAGGCGGGGCAGGGCAGTCCTGTGGGCTGGATGGCCCAGGAACGGGAGAGGAACCAGGATCCGGCACTGAGGCCCAATCCTAACCCTGGTCTCCAGCCCACTCAGCCCTACACGGGCTGCTCAGATTCACGCCAGCAATTTTGCTGGAGCAGACCAGAGTAGGGACCTCATTGGACCTCCCCAATGGCGCTGGTTGTGGCCGTGGCCAGCGGGCCTGCCTATTCCAGCCCAGGCTATGGGTGCACCGTGAATAAAAGCAGTTGTTTCACCTCTCCAGCTGAAGCCCCCTTTTTATCCCTCCTTTAATGGTGCGGGGGGGACGGAGTACCTTCTAGAGTGTTTGCTGAGCTCAGCGTCCATCAAATGGGGACTACTCTGGTGGCCTTGCGGTCCCCTTTGCTTGGCTCTCAAGAGGCAGCAGGGCACGGCTGCCTACTCACGAGTAACTGCACAGGGCGGCTCTCTCTTGCTTTCCATCCGGCTCCAAGCATTTGGCCTGGCAGCTGGCAGCTTGTCGGCTTCGTGGCCCACAACCCATCAGCATCCTGAAGCCCCCATTTCTCCCGCAGGGACAAGCGGCTGAAGGGGGTCCTGCCCTGGGAGAGTCTCCCCCCTGCCCCCAGCCCCGGCTGCAAAGGGAGCCCTTCTCTGACCTCTGCTTCTTTTTCAGGAGGAGGCGGCGGTGGCGGTGGCATTTGCCCAGGCTGGTGCCATGGAAGCCCTGGAGTGAGCAGGGAGGCTCCTGCCTGGGGGGGCTCCCGCTGGGAGACGACCCCTCCTGGGTAAGTGTTCGGGAGTGACGCCCCACAGGCCTTCCCCTCACAGCCCCCCCTTCCTCCCTTACGACCCCCCCCCTTGCCTGCCCCAGAGCTGCTGCATCCCAGAGGCCGGCCAAGGGCAGGGAAGGGTTGAGCTGAACAGAGGTCTGGGTATTGTTTTGGGAAGTTCAAAGGTTTTTCTCTTTAATCTGCAGAGGAGACATTACTGTTCTCCCAGCAATCCCAGGTCAAAGCATCTGCCAACTGCAAGTCTGCAGGATTTGGGACAGAAAGATCACGGCCTGGTTCATCTCCGCTGATTCTAAATAAAGCGTCTTCTTCTTCTTCTCCTTACCGTGTGTGTCTTTGCCTGAGATGACGCTTGCTGGCTGCTTCCTCTCTCTCTCCACGCCCAAGCAGGTTCGAGGAACACGATGCATCACGGACTCCGTCTTCTGTGCAGAATCGCCTGGATCCTGCCTGCCCAGTTCCTGCTTTCTTGAAGAGGGAGAGCAGGCAGGGTCATAAGAACATAAGAACAAGAGCCCTGCTGGATCAGGCCAAAAGCCCATCTAGTCCAGCTTCCTGTGTCTCACAGCGGCCCACCAGGTGCCCCAGGGAGGCACGAGACACAAGACGCTTGCATCTTGTTGCCACTCCTGTAATGGATTCTGTAATGGATTCTTGGCAGATTCTTGACTCTTGTGCAGCCTCCTTTAAAGAGGTTGGGTCTGTGATGGCAAAGCTGCAGCCTTTGCGTGCAGAAACATCAGGGTCCTGCTCGAGAAAGAGCCAGATGCGCTAACAAAACCCACTGTTCCTGAATAACAGGAGGGACTCATCTCCAAGAGGAATCGCAACCACCCTCAAGTGCCAGATCCAAGATTTGTTCTGCTCACTCTGCATTAACAGAACTGAGGCAAGGCTGCCTGTCGCCTCCCCAGCGATTGCTGATGCAGGCGCCCTGCCTGTTTCTCATTGCAACTGAAGCAGTTCTGTCTGCTCCATACCCAGCAATTGCTGCCACGGACACTCTGCCTGATGGCACTGGAAGCCCAGATGATGGAGTCAATTGGCTGTTAGCTTTTTCTGTATATTGTGCCTCTCTCTCTCTCTCTCTCTCTCTCTCTCTCTCTCTCTCTCTCTCTCTGTGTGTGTGTGTGTGTGTGTGTGCATACTGTGTAATCCACCGATTATCCTGCAAATGGATGGAAAGGCCAGGTGTGTGTTTTAGTTGCTGGGCCCAGGGGGGCTCGGCTTCCCCTGCTTCTCTGTCTGCACATTCCTGCTGCTTTATAATATGGGCTGAGAAAACTAGAGAATCATTCTCGAAAACATTTGCCTGCAGAATTGGCAGAAGATTTTTAAAGAAAGACAGGCATGCCCCCGTATCCACTGATTCAGTATCTGCCGTTTCAGTTGTCCATGGATACCGTGGATACTGGGATGCCTATGAAAAAGAGAGGGGAACATTAAACCAATCTTTTTTCTTTTGCCTGGTTGCAGCAAAACGACTGATGTTCCCCTATCTTTAAAAAGGTGCCCCCAGTATCCACATTTCCATGGACACCAGGGATGTTTCCAGGGATATGTTTCAGGTATCCATCAGGGGAGGGCCAGAAGGGCACCCCAGCATCCTGTAAATCCTTCGTGCTGGGGCATACCTGTAAATCCTTTTGCTGCTGCGCTGATGTAAGGTGAACTTTCATCAATGGCCTCACTAGGGGGGTGGAGGAGGCAGACTTCACTATATATAAAGATAAAGGTTTCCCCACGACCGAATGGTCTAGTTGTGACCGACCGTAGGGGGCGGTGCTCATCTCCATTTCAAAGCCTGTAGAGCCGGCGTTTATGTGGCTAGCATGACTCTACGCTGTAGCGCACGGAACGCTGTTACCTTCCCACCGAAGTGGTCCCTATTTATTTACTTGCATTTTAGGTGCTTTTGAACTGCTAGGTTGGCAGGAGCTGGGACAAGCAACGGGAGCTCACTCCGTCACGCAGTCTCCAACTCCCAACCTTGCGTCACTGTGCGTCACTATATATATATATGGTTATAATTTCAGAGCTGTACCTGGAGTGGGAACACAACGCTAGGTTTTGCAGGCAGCTGCTCCCCCCCCCACTCTTCGGAGCCATTCCCAGCAGACAGAGCAAAATGGGGGTTACATTGGCTACGAACGGCTTGGAAGAGGAGTAGAGGGTGAGCAGCTGCTTGCAAAACCTAATGCTGTGATCCGCCTCTAGTTACGCCACAGTATTATCTGATGGGTAATTTAATGCAGAATGCAACGACACAAATTGCGTTGAAATATCACACGCTGCAGCCAAATAAGCAGAAAACGAAAGCACAGCTGCCTTATGTATGAAAAAGTGGATTTCTTTAACCCAAAACCGACCAATGAGACCGATGGTTCAGAGAGCCAATGACACAGCAGGTGCTGTGACACAGGTGTTGCTGTGACAAAGCAGGTCACTGGTAAGGTGTTAGTATGAGTCAGCTCTCATGTCCATGTATCAGAGCTAATACTCCTGTTCGTTCGTGTGAATGCCAAGTTGGCCACTGTTTTTGGGCTGGTAACTGATTGGTTGGGGGTCCTGTCCTGTTTAAATTACAGGACTAAAAATAAATTAATTAATTAAGTGGGGGCGATGCAATGAGCTCTGGCACTGGGTGATGCAAACCCTAGTGACGCCTCTGCGCAGGGCAACTACTCCTGTGTGCTGCTACTCCTTTCTGGACGGTTTTCCAGAGCTCCTCTTCCAGGTGATGTCATACCGCTACCAGCACCACTGCGAAGTTCCATTTCCTCTATCCTGAAGCGAGATGGACAGGAAGCCCGTGAAGCGAGGTTGTGGAGCACAGCGGCAGGCTCACTGCCCCCCAGGTCTCCTTGTGATGGTTCATACAGTGGACCATTCACATCCTGTAAATCCTTGGCATCAGTAGGGGGCATGGAGGATGCAGACCCCACTGAGTGTCACCCTGCTGTGTGTGTGACACCACTACTAGTTGATGATGGATGGATGGATGGATGGATGGATGGATGGATGGATGGATAGTCCATAGGGAAGAAGAGAGTCTTTAGATGATCTATCTACCTGTCTATATAGATAGGCCCCCTCTGTCCCAGCCAAAGGGATGGCAGCTCGGGGACGTGCCTTCTCTGTAGCGGCTCCACGCATCCGGAATTTCCTTCCAGTAGAACTACACACTCCCTCATGGCCTTTTGGAGAGGACCCAAATCAGACCTATTTTGTCTGGCCTGTGGATGAGGGTGGGTTGCCTGCCCTCTGCCCCTCTGCAACACTGTCGCAGTGTGTTTACTCCCCTGGTCAGGTCCCAGGAGATGCCCGACTGTGCCCCAGGCTGGCTGCAAGGCTTCCGCCTTCCAGCCACACGTCATCCCTGCTGCTGCACAGCTCCCCGCTCAAGCATGAAACGAGGAACACGTTAGCCACCAAAACAGCTTTGGCAGGGGAGACTCTGTGCCACGTTCCCTCTATGCCATGGCAGAATGCGCCTGATTGGAGGAGGAAGAACGTTGAGCACCTGGCAAGCATGCTCATCGAGGCATGCCATGCGCTGGAGGGATATAAAGGAGAAGGGTGTCCTGGGAGGAAGGAGACCTCAACATCGAGAGCCAGGAAAGCAGAGCTTCTTTGCGCTTCCAAGACCCCTAAGATGAAGGCGACACTCCTTGCCATTTGCTTGCTGTCTTCTCTCGTCTTTGCCGTGATGCTGAATGCGGAGGCCGCAGAGGATGCTGCTGGGGGCTGCTGCGGGCGGGGATGGAGGAGAGCCGTCAGCGCGGAAGTGAGTCTAACCTTTGCAGTGTGACAGAGAGTGGAAGGCTGGCGTCCTTGATCAGGCTAAACTAGCAGTTCTGAAGACGAACCCCTCTGCAATACTAACCCCTTGTGCCGGCCCACGAGTGTCGCAAACATGTTGTAAATCGTGGGTGCGCCACCTTTGGAGTCAGGGAGGCCGGCGCATGGGTGTGCACCTGCCTCCCTGTGACAGTCTGAGCAGTAGGTAAGGCCGGCCTAGGGAGGTCAGCATTGGGGGTCGTGGAGGGGGGAAAGGTGGAGCAGGACAGTCCTGTGGGCTGGATGGCCCAAGAACAGGAGTGGAACCAGGATCCAGCACTTAGGCCAGATCCTAACCCAAGTCTCCAGCCCAGTCAGCAGTCGCAGATCTAGGGGGGCAGGGGGGGCATGAGCCCTGGGCACTGTCTTAGGGCTGTCTGGGGGGGCACCAGTGGCCCCCACAACATTGCACAGATAGACCTGTGCTCCCTATAGGGAAACAACACCCTTAGAAACAACAATAGAGCCCAGATCTACCCATTAGGAACAGCCACAGGTAGACCAGTGCTCCACAGGTCAGGAAGGCATCCATAGTACAGACCTTCCCCCACCCATTCAAAACAGCTTTCCAGTGCCAAGGCATCTTTAATCATAAGTTTTAAGGTCACGGTGAGCTTAGCCTTAGTTTTTTTTTTGTAGTTGGTTCTTAATGTTTGCTGACTTCAGTTTGAAATCCCTGTGTCTCCACTTTCAAAAATCTGAGTCAGTGTCTGAAAAAGCCACATGTGAGCAGAGACCATCATACAATGCTTCCAATTTGCATGGGAGATTAGCATGTGCCTGCCCCCCCAGTTATATAGGCAAATTGGAAGCATTGCATGATGGTCTCTGCTCACATGTGGCTTTTTCAGACACTTATATTGGGTGCCCCGGGTGCCATTTTGACTAGGTCCGCCCCTGCCAGTCAGCCCTACGCAGGCTACTCAGATTCGCGCCAGCAAATTTGCTGGCGCAGATCAGAGGAGCCCCATTGGGGCAGCTGGAACTTTACTTGGGGTAAGGGGACATAAATCCTCCTAACTGGGGCTGGCTCTTAGCTTCCTGAAGGCAATTGCCATACCCTGTTTTTTGTTTGCCACCATTCATTCTCCACGGTAGTCTGCCCCTGTTCATGGAGGTTCCATTTTGCTAGTATGCCTACCAGCAAGTGAGCCAGAAAGTCAACCCCAGTCTGCTTACATCGATGCCCAGAGATTGGATGAAAACCTTTTGCCTTTCGGAAACAGTCTTGCCTGACTTAACTCTGCCACGATACAGGGAGGGGACTCTGAGCGTCTGTAGGCTGATGCAGGGCAGTAGCGCCTAGAGGTTAGCGAGCTCCCACCCTTCCTGCTCTAGGACTGAGAGCACAATCCTAACTTGGAGTGAGGCCAGCACAGTTAGGCCAGCACAGTTTGGCTGGCACAAACTGTGGTGGTTTGGACCACCCTCTGAGTCAGGGAGGAGGGCGCACGTCTGTGTTCTGGCCTCTCTGACTCCCAGAGTGGTCCAAACATACTTTAAGGTGTCTCTTGTGCCAGCTGAAGCCCCTTTTTTATCCCTCCTTTAATGGTGGTGGGGGGGACGGAACACCTTCTAGAGTGTTTGCTGAGCTCAGCGTCCATCAAATGGGGACTACTCTGGTGGCCTTGCGGTCCCCGTTGCTTGGCCCTCCAGAGGCAGCAGGGCACGACTGCCTACTCACGAGTCACTGTACAGGGCGGTTTCCATCTTTTGCTTGCCATCCGGCTCCGAGCATTTGGCCTGGCAGCTGTCGGCTTCTCAGCTTCATGGCCCACAACCTATCAGCATCCTGAAGCCCCCATTTCTCCCGCAGGGACAAGCGGCTGAAGGGGGTCCTGCCCTGGGAGAGTTTCCCCCCTGCCCCCAGCCCCAGCTGCAAGGGGAGCCCTTCTCTGACCTCTGCTTCTTTTCCAGGAGGAGGCAGCGGCGGCGGCATTTGCCCAGGCTGGTGCCATGGAAGCCCTGGAGTGAGCAGGGAGGCTCCTGCCTGGGGGGGCTCCCGCTGGGAGACGCCCCCTCCTGGGTAAGTGTGCGGGAGTGACGCCCCACAGGCCTTCCCCTCGCACTCCCACTTCCTCCCGGAGGCCCCGCGCGACACTGTCGGCCCAGCAAGAAGGGGGTCTCGCAGCCCCCCCTTCCTCCCTTATGGCGGGAGCCAACCCCCCGCCCGTCCTTCTGCACAGGTACCAGGGCGGAATGTGGGGCTATGCCAGAGGAGAGCACGGAAAGGCCTCTTGGGGGCTCCCTGGGCCTGGACTCTCCTCCCCAGGACCGTTTGCTTGGTCTCCCGAGAGGACTGGTGGGGGAGACAAATCCCGACGGGCGGCCTGCCCTGGGGGCAAGGGCTGTATGGCCCCTCCCCTGCTGCAGCCATGCTCCACCTCCACAAGCCCCAGGCAGGCTGCCACTGCCCCGGGAACGCCTCGCTGCCCCCAGGGAGTGTATACGGCCAGTGGTGTCATTCAAATGATTTAGGAACAGGAACTCACTTGTTGGGAGCCCGTTAGGATCCGGAATGCCTGTTCTGGTCCGTTCCCCCTGAATGACATCACTGCCTTCGCCCCCCTAGGAATCCGGAGTCGCTCCCTTTAACCCTCTGAGTGCCGGCCAACCAAGAAGAAAAGCTCTTTGCAGAGGAATTGGGAGGGGGGAGGAGGGAGAGTGACGTGGGCGGAGTCACCCCTGATTTTAACTAGTGGAACTGAGTTCCCCCGCGTTCCCCCTGCATGACATCACTGTATACGGCCCTTCTGGGCGTCCTGCTCTTGGCCGGAGTGTGGAGCGCAGGACCAGGACGGTTGTCGCTGCTCCTGCTCTTCTGCTTGTGCTTCTCTGCCCAGGAGGTTCTGGCTGCTGCCACATCACCAGGCGCGTACCTGGGCGCAATCGCGCCCAGGGGCACACATCCTCATGACGTCACTACATCATGACGTTGCCGGGAAGAATCGCGCGTGTGCGCGCTGTTCCACCCGGCAAGCGGGAATCAGGCGAGGGGGAGACGGAGATTTCCCTCGCCTGATTCTCCGCCTGTCAGAAACCTGCGCGCCCCTTGCTGGCGGGAAACGTCGGCGAGGGGCGCGCGCAGGCAGTTTCTCCCGGCGATCGGGGAATCAGGCGGGGGGAAGGCAAAACTTTCCCTGCCGCCTGATTCTCCGCGCGTCGGGAGGAACCCCACGCACCCCTCGCCGGCGGGAAACGTCGGCAAAGGGCGCGCAAAGTTCCTCCTGGCGGGCAGGGAATCAGAGGCGGGGGGAAGGCAAAGCTTTCCCTTGCCTCTGATTTGCAGAGCCGGGGGCACGCCGCGGCTTGCCGTTGCCGGCTTTTCCTCGCTGCCGCTGGCCTTAAAGTGCCAACGGCAGCCAGGAGAAGCCGGCGAGCTGCGGCGCAAGGTGTGCCTTGGGCATTGCCAGGGGGGGCTAAGGGCCTTGGGCGCCCCCAGGCACATGGCGCCCCAGGGCTCTTGCCCCCCCTTGCCATACCCTAGCTACGCCACTGCGCCTCACAAGGGGCTTTGCTGTGAGCCCCTCACAAAGCTTTTCTTGTGTGTATGTGTGTGTATGTGTGTGTATGTGTTCTTGGCTGTGTCACTGTCAGCTGCGTTGAACATTAAATGTGCAAGGGAAGGATGAACACAGTTTAGCCAAGTGACGGCACCTTCCACTGAGGGACTGGGAATCCCAGAGGCCGAAGGACACTCGTTGGGCACTGCCGCTGCCACAAACCAGGCGCACATCAGGGCCGCCAGAGTGAAGGGCTGGAGACTCTGCGTGCGCCACCGGAGCACCCGGGCAGCACTGCTGGAGTGGACAGAACGTGGGAGTGGGTGACGGGGGGCCGGAGGAGGAAGATCGGGGCAGGGATTCAAGCTGCCAGAGGGCTCATAGTGGAGGGCAGGGGCAAAGGCACCATAGATATCCTGCCCCCGCCCAGCTCCCCACATCCCACTGGGCCACTCAGAAGTGCACCAGCCACAAAGCCGGGCAGACACAAGTGCAGCCCTTGGGGACCAGGGCGCAGGGGAGGAGGAAGGCAGGAATGTGGTTTGCTGATGTCTGTGTCGCACCAGGGATTCCGGCAGGGCCGGGGATGCAGAAGGATAGCATTGGACCCCAACGCACCCTAGCAGTTCGGACCAGATTCCTGGGCATTGTTTTAATAATTTCATTTCTTTCACCTGCAGAGGAGAAGTCACTATTCCAGGATGAAGCATCTGCCAACTGCAATTCTGCAAAATTTGGGACAGAAAGACCACAATGTTGTTCATCTCGGCTGATTTTGAATAAAGCTCCTTGTTCTCCTCCTTACTGTGTGCGTTTTTTCCTGAGATGACACTTGCAAGCTGCTTCCTCTCTTTCCTCATCCACATAGGCTAGATGAATACGATGTGTCACTGTGACGAAGCAGTCGTGTTTCATGCGCCTGTTTCATGCGGTCTGTTGGTTGACGTTGTTGAAGCGCCATTTCTAAGGGCCTGGTCTAAAGGACGTCCCGGCTGGGGGCGGGGGAGGGAGCACTGCCCAGTGGCATTTCTACAGGGATGGCAAAGCTCTAGGTTTTGCAAGAAGCCTTACCTCGCAGTGGAAATCACTCTTCTCCTGCACCGTTTTAGCCACTCCTCACAGGGAACAGCAACATCTTGGCGTTGCTTACTGGCTACAGCAGCAAAGGAGAGGAGGGATTTACATGACAGGGTAAGGCTTCTTGCAAAACTTAGAGCTTTGCCATCCCTGTAGAAACGCCTCTGGCACTGCCGGCCAGCCAGATGGGTTGGTAAGGCCGCACCTGGAATATTGTGTGCAGTTCTGGTCGCCACACCTCAAAAAGGACATAGTGGAGCTGGAAAAGGTGCAGAAGAGAGCGACAAAAATGATTACGGGGCTGGGGCACCTCCCTTATGAAGAAAGACTGCAGTGTTTGGGGCTCTTCAGCCTAGAAAAAAGGCGCCTGAGGGGGGACATGATTGAGACATACAAAATTATGCACGGAAGGGATAGAGTCGATAAAGGGATGTTCTTTTCCCTCTCTCAAGACACCAGAACCAGGGGACATCCGCTAAAACTGAGGGTTGGGAGAGTTAAAACAGATAACAGATAACAGGAAGTACTTTTTTACCCAGCGGGTAGTTAATCTGTGGAATTCTTTGCCACAGGAGGTGGTGATGGCATCTGGTCTGGATGCCTTTAAGAGGGGATTGGACGGATTTCTGGAAGAAAAGTCCATCGTGGGCTATAGGCAATGATGGATTGTGCAACCTCCTTACCTTGGTGGTGGGCTACTTCAGAGTACCGGGTGCAAGGGAGTGGCAACAGGATGCAGGCATCTTGTTGTCTCATGCCTCCCTGGGGCACCTGGTGGGCCATTGTGAGATCCAGGAAGCTGGACTAGATGGGCCTTTGGCCTGATCCAGCGGGGCTCTTCTTATGCTCTTATGGGTTCTAGCTCCAGATCCGGGGACTGGCCGAGTCTCTCTCCTTCCCTCCCTCCCTCCCTCCCTCCCTCCCTCCTTCCCGTGGCCTTGGCTGCTGGAGGGTCACAGGGGGAGCCGCTCTGAGGAGACTGAGTGGAGGGCTGTGGGGAGAAGCCCAGCAGGGAGGGTGAAGGAAGGACCCACGTTTGAGCGAGCAGGTGTTCGATGCCGACCTGTTTTGACGCTCTGGGTTCCCAGGCCGTGGGTTTGACCTCTTTTCCCCCTCAGAGCAGCCTGGGCTGGGCCCCGCCTGTGTAGGGTCCTCCAGCTCCACCCAGTGGCCAACTGCTTGAGTGGCAGCTGGACTGTTCTATATTGGTAACCTGTGCTTATCTCTGGCACCCCAACCTCACTCCACCCTTAACCATTGTTGAATGAAAACCCCTCTTGCCCTGTTCCGACTCACAGTGACTGATTCACCTCCTCACTCGGAAAGGGTGAGTGGAGAGAGCCCTGAGGTAACACCCTCTGCCAGGAAACTCCTCCGGCAACCTGGGACCTGGGCTGGTGGCAGCGGATTGCAACAACCAAGGCGGTTCCCCCTCAGCTGCAGGTTCCAACCGAGTGGGCGAGTGGGGGGGGGGTCAGAGGTTACAACCCCCCTTTCGTTCCTGACAATCACAGATTCCGTGTGCTGAGCAGAATCCCCTTGATCCCCTCTGCCATTTTTGGTCAGCCATCTTTGTTGTTTGTTTTGATCAGCCACCATTCATGCTTACTACAGATGAAGGTGAAACATTGGGATCAAATTCCACAAGGTGGTTCAAACCTTGGTATGACGTCACAATGTCGTGACGTCATGGCGTTGAGGGGTGCGGCTTTTCTCAGTTGCGGCTCAGGCAATTTTGCGGCTTCCGGAATTGCTCCATTTCAAAGTGATTCGGAGGCAAGGGATGCAGGGTTGTGTCATGCCTTGGGCGCCGCGATGGGCTGAGAAGCAAACGGCGCCCCTGGCAAACGGCACCCATGGCTCTTTCCCCCACAAGCAGCACCCAGGATATGCCTCTGGGCGCCCTGCCTGTTTTCCTTAGAAGCAGCCATAATGGCAGCTTAACCCACTGAAGCAGTTCCGTTGGCTCCATACTGGGAAGTTCTGTTTATCCTGAAGTGAGATTTGCAGGAACCCCATGGAGTGAGGTTGTGGAGCACAGCGGCAGGCTCACTGCCCCCAGGTCTCCTTGTGCTGGTTCATACCGTGGGCCCTCAGCATCCTGGCACCCCATCACCACCAGCACGCAGATGCCAAAATCCTCAGATGGTCAAGTCTGGAAGCAGGGGGTGCGAGACTGCCAAATTGCCTGAGCCACAGCTGAGAAAAGCCACACCCCTCAACGTCATGACGTCATATTGTCATGTGCTATGGGTGCGGTTTCTCCCAGGTACGTCTCTGAGGGTCTCTGCATCAGCAATTGCTGGGGAGGCGACAGGCAGCCTTGCCTCAGTTCTGTTAATGCAGAGTGATCAGAACGAATCTTGGATCTGGCACTTGAGGAAGGTTGTGATTCCTCTTGGAGATGAGTCCTTCCTGTTATTCAGGAACAGTGGATTTTGTTAGAGCACCTGGCTCTTTCTCGAGCAGGGCCCTGATGTTTCTGCACGCAAAGGCTGTGGCTCTGCCATCACAGGCCCAACCTCTTTAATCGAGGGTGCACAAGAGTCGAGAATCTGCCAATAATCCCTTACAGACCCTGCCTGCTCTCCCTCTTCAAGAAAGCAGGAACTGGGCAGGCAGGATCCAGGCGATTCTGCACAGAAGACGGAGTCGTGTTCCTCGAACCTGCTTGGGCATGGAGAGAGAGGAAGCAGCCAGCCAGTGTCATCTCAGGCAAAGACACACACAGTAAGGAGGAGAAGAAGACACTTTATTCAGAATCAGTGGAGATGAACCAAGCCGTGATCCTTCTGTCCCAAATCCTGCAGACTTGCAGTTGGCAGATGCTTTGACCTGGGATTGCTGGGAGAACAGGACCTTCTCCTCTGCAGATTAGAGAGAAAAACCTTTGAACGTACCAAAACAATACCCAGACCTCTGTTCAGATCAACCCTTCCCTGCCCTTGGCCGGCCTCTGGGATGTAGCAGCTCTGGGGCAGACAAGGAGTACTTCTTTACCCAGTGGGTAGTTAATCTGTGGAACTCTTTGCCACAGGAGCTGGTGATGGCATCTGGTCTTGATGCCTTTAAGAGGGGATTGGACGGATTTCTGGAGGAAAGGTCCATCGTGGGCTATAGGCAATGATGGATTGTGCAACCTCCTTACAAAGGTGGAGGGCTACTGGTGCCGGGTGCAAGGGAGTGGCAACGGGATGCAAGCATCTTGTGGTCTCATGCCTCCCTGGGGCAGCTGGTGGGCCGCTGTGAGATACAGGAAGCTGGACTAGATGGGCCTTTGGCCTGATCCAGCATAGGGGCTCTTCTGATGTTCTTACGTGAGGGGGGGCAGCGCTTGGCTCCCGTCGCAAGGGAGGAAGTGGGGGCTGCAAGGCCTCCTGCTTGCTGGGACGACAGTGTTGTGCGGGGCCTCCGGGAGGAAGTGGGTGTGCAAGGAGAAGGCCTGTGGGGTGTCACTCCTGCACACTTACCCATCTCTGTAGCCACTCCACAAATACGGAATTCCCTACCAGAACAACTAAGCACTCCCTCATGGCCCTTCGGAGAGGACCCAGATCGTACCTGTGTCTTCTGGCCTTTGGATGACCGTGTGGCTGTCTGCCCTCTGTCCCTCCGGGTTAGTGTCATAGTCTGTTTCACGCCCCTGGTCAATTGTTTTTCCCGCCCTCCAATACATCCTGATGCGGAGAATTGGGTCTAGCTTTTCACTCCAGTTCACTCTCGGTGTTCCCATTCATGTTGAATTTTTTTTGTTTTAACATGGTTTTACTTCCTACGTTTTACTTATTATGGTTATGTTGTGTTTTGTGTTGTTCTCTGCAAGCCGCTTTGGGCATTTGCTTCGGCATGGGAAAGGCGGGGTATAAATTCTTCAGCACATAATTACCCAGGACGTGGCGTCTGCAAGGGGGAGCTCACCAGCGCAGGAGCTTCCCCACTCCTTCCAAGGCTTGTGCGGCTCCAGCCCCGGCATCTGAGGCCTAGAAAAGAAGCAGAGGTCAGAGAAGGGCTTCCCTGGCAGCCGGGGCTGGTGGCCGGGGAGAAATTCTTCCAGGGCTTTCCCCCAATCTGCTGCTTAGCCTCAGGGTGCAATCCTGCAGTGGTGCTGGTGCTGTTGAGCCGGCGCTAGCCGCAGTGTCAGCCCAAGTGCGCTGACCAAGGCTGCGCTGTGCTGCTCACGCACTGGCTGAACTCAGCTGGCGCAACAGCGGTCCTGGGTCGGGGGCAGTGATGTCATGCAGGGGGAACACGGAGGAACTCAGTTCCACTAGTTAAAATTAGGGCTGACTCTGCCCACTTCACTCTCCCTCCTCACCCCTCCCCATTCCTCTGCAAAGAGCTTTTCTTCTTGGTTGGCCGGCACTCAGAGGGTTAAAGGGAGCGACTCCGGATTCCTAGGGGGGTGAAGGGGGAAGGGCTGCAGTGGGGAAGTCCCGTCCTGCACAGCCCCCTTCCTCGCTCCCTCCAGCCACACACGTGGAGTCAGCAACCGCTCTGGTGAGTCTGCAGCCCACTGGGGAGAAGTCGGGGGGCAGTGAGTAGGCGGGCAGGCAGATCTGGGCGGGGGTGGGCGTGCTGGGAGACATGGTGGCCCGGGAAGGGGGCGGAGCTGGGAAGCAACCAAGCCTCTATCCCCAGACTGTGCAGCCCTGTGCCTTCTAAATTGCAGGAATTATAAGCGAGGCTGGAGCCTTGCCCCGAACCCTCGCCCCAGGGAGTGCCCTTGACCGTGCCCTTGCCCCAGGGAGGCTCCTCCGCGCTCTAAAGCAGTGCTGGATACAGCACAGGGCCACCGATAGAGTCGATAAGGGGATGTTCTTTCCCCCCTCTCAAAACACCAGAACCAGGGGGCATCCGCTAAAACTGAGGGTTGGGAGAGTTAAAACAGATAAAAGGAAGTACTTTTTTACCCAGCGGGTAGTTAATCTGTGGAACTCCTTGCCACAGGAGGTGGTGATGGCATCTGGTCTTGATGCCTTCAAGAGGGGATTGGACGGATTTCTGGAGGAAAGGTCCATCGTGGGCTATAGGCAATGATGGATTGTGCAACCTCCTTACATTGGTGGTGGGCTACTTCAGAGTACCGGGTGCAAGGGAGTGGCAACAGGATGCAAGCATCTTGTTGTCTCATGCCTCCCTGGGGCACCTGGTGGGGCCACTGTGAGATACAGGAAGCTGGACTAGATGGGCCTTTGGCCTGATCCAGCAGGGCTCTTCTTATGTTCTTATGTTCCCGCTGTTCCAGCACAGCTTAGGACTGCATCCTCACAGGGGAGAGCAGGGAGCAGGAAGGGTGGGAGCACAGTAACCATTAGGCACTACTGCCCTGCATCAGCCTGCAGACACTGCGAGTCCCCTCCCCAGGGTGACCGAATGTCATAACCGCAAAGGTGGGGAAAGCAGCCTAAAATGTTGGGCATTCAAGAAAAACGTTGGACGTTACACAATAAAGGGAGAAGCACTCATATATATTGATTTGGGGGTGCCTTTTCCTCCTTTAACGCAGCCCAAAGAACGAAGGAAAAAGGGCCGACATGCCAACAAGTGATGTGGGCAGCCCCTCTGGAAGCTGTTCTGAAAACGGGGACACCTTGAAATTTACCCAGGAGAGAAGGTTGAAATGCAGGTCCTGTCCTGGAAAAGGAAGGCAGCCAGTCGCCCTGTTCCTGACCGACTGAAGCAAGACTGCTTTGAAGAGGGAAAAGGGGGGTCCCGTCTCCAGCTCGATGCAAGGCACGCAGAGCCCCGCCTTGCTGGCAGCCAAGCTGGGAAAACGGAACCCCCATATACAGGGGCAGAGTATCCCGGAACAGGGAAGGAGGCAGACAAGCAGAGGCGGATCTACAGGGAGGGCAAAGCGCTAAGTGTTGCAAGAAGCCTTACCCTGTCATGTAAATCCCTCCTCTCCCTTGCTGCTGTAGCCAGTAAGCAACGCCAAGATGTTGCTTTTCCCTGTGAGGATTGGCTAAAATGGTGCAGGAAAGGAGTGATGTCCACTGCAAGGTAAGGCTTCTTGCAAAACTTAGAGCTTTGCCCTCCCTTAGATCTGCCTCTGCAGACAAGCATCCCAGAATGGCCACTGCTGTCGGGGCTGGCTGAGAACCCCCAGAGGCACTTGGGTAGCATCTGTTGTTCCCAGGAGGCTGATCATTTGTGGGTCAGGGAACTGCCCCGGAGACTCCACAGAGCCCGAAGGACAGCGAAACAGACCCACACAGTGCACGTGCCAACGGAGCCACTTAATTATTCTATCCTGCTTGTAAAGCGATTTGTGAGCTTTGTGTTGAAAAGTGGTATCGAAATACTGACTGATTGAATGACTTGCTGGTAAGCAACTATGCCCTGGCGCCTATTGAAAACCAGGCAAAGGGAAATGCAAAGCCCCCAGGATGGCCCCGATCCAACGGTCGTGGAGCTCAGCGTATGCTCCAGAAGGGAGCTCCCCCCACCCACGCCCAACAGTAAGAAGGAAAAACCCAGAGGCTTCAGCTGGTCAGGTAAAACAACTTCTTTTATATACAGCCTGATCCTGGCCACATTTCCAGCACTGACCTAGCTGTGCCAGTGGGGCCTGTGCTGCATCCTGCAGTGGAGTAGTCGTCGCGGAGAACTCCTCAAGGTCAGGGAATGTTTGTTCCCTTACCTCGGAGCAGTTTGTTCCCTGACCCCAGTCCTGGAACGTTCGTTAGGATTGTGTCTCTAGGGCCCAATCCTGTCCAATTTTTAAGCACCGGTGAATAGGATTGGGCCTTAGTCTCCTCAAGCCAGACGGATCCCAGTAATGCCTCATTTGAGAAGGTGGGTCTCGGTACGAAAACATTTGGGCACCCCTGGTCAGAGGCAGATCTAAGGGAGGGCAAAGCTCTAAGTTTTGCAAGAAGCCTTACCTTGCAGTGGAAATCACTCCTCTCCTGCATCATTTTAGCCAATCCTCACAGGGAAAAGCAACATCTTGGCATTGCTTACTGGCTACAGCAGCAAGGGAGAGGAGGGATTCACATGACAGGGTAAGGCTTCTTGCAACACTTAGAGCTTTGCCCTCCCTGTAGATCCGCCTCTGCCCCTGGTCTAGCCTGATCAAGGATGGCGGTCTTGAAATCTCTGCAAGGCAACAGAGGTTATACTCACTTTAGCACTTCCTTTCAAGCTTCCTTTAGCACTTCCTCTACCCCCTTTTCCTCCTTGAGGGCAGTTCTGGATGTAGCAAGGCGCGGTCATCTTTGCGGCTCCAGCATTCAGCACTGCGGAAAAGACGAGGGAAGACAGCAAGCAAACGGCAAGGAATGTCGCCTTCATCGTAGAGGACTTGGAAGAGGCAGCGATGCTCTGCTCTCCCGGCTCTCAATGTCTCGCTGTCGCTCCTCCCAGGACACTCTTTTCCTTTCAGTCCCTCCGGGGCATGTCACGCCACAATTGCCGTGCTTGGGAAGGTGCTCGGTGTCCTCCGCCCACTGACCAGGCGCGTCCTGCGATGGAATGAACGGAACCCAGCCAGCATCTCCCCCGCAAAGGCTGCATTGATGACCAACATGTTCCTCCTTTGAAGCTTGAAGGGGGAGATCGGCAGCCGCAGGATGATGTGCATCTGGAAGGTGGAAGCCATATTTGCCCGGGGGCAAAAGGGACTCGTTCGCTGTCACGTATATGCGGCGATCCCTTCAGGAGAGGTTCCAGCAAATCGGCTGCCTGAATCGGCACAGCTCCACTGCCCCTGCCAGCTGTAATCCACCCCCCATGTCCTCTTTTACTCTCATGCCCCCTGCTGCCACTGCTGCATGGCTCATGTGCAGTGATGTCATGCAGGGGGTACGCGGGGGTACGCGAGTACCGGTTTCTAGGATTACAGTTGGCCCCGCCCATTCGCCCGCCCACTCGTCGACTCCGCCCCCTGCAACATTTGAATTTCCTGCACATTTGAGTTGCCTGCACGTTCTCAGAGCCAGGCAGGCAGGCAGGCAGGCAGCGAGCGGAGCCTTGCCTTGCCTTGCCTTGCCTTGCCACTGAAAAATGAGCTGCTCTGGGGTTTTGGAACTGTTGGGTCACCTTAACATGATGCCAGGCCTCCTTAACATGTTCTGGGGGTGCTGTGGAATATTGTTGCAACTGTTGGGTCAGTTTAAAATTGTCTGAGGCCTCAAAAAGGGCTTTTTTCATGTCCCTTCCTGCCACGACCTCACTTCCGGCTTATGATGTCACTTCCGGTGGGCGGGTCCCGACATGTGCCAATCAAAAGTGAGTACCTGTTCTTAAATCATTTAGATGACACCACTGCTCATGTGGCTGTTTTCGGAAGCAAGTGAGCAGGCAAGGAAAGCAGCATGGAGCGATCCTGTAGTCCTTCCTTCCTTCTCAACAGCCACGATACGTGTATACTGTTTGTCTTCTCAAGGTGGTTCTGTCAGGGCAGCAGAGCACAGATTTTGGGGTTACACTGCTGAGAGGCCAACACTGCAAACCTTGCAAGGACATCGGACATGTCCCTCCAGGGCCACCATCCTAAAGGCAGAGCCGATGTCCTCCCTATACCTTTTCATTTGGCTTGACTGAGAGCGCACTCCTACCCTGGAGTGAGGCCGGCACAGTTAGGCCAGCGAAGTTTGGCCTGCACAAGGGGCCACAGGCGTGCGCCATCCTCCCTGACTCCCAGAGTGGTCCAAATGCACTTTTCGATGGCCCTTGTGCCGGCCAAACTGTGCCGACCTAACTGTGCCGGCCTCACTCCAGGTGAAACAGAGCCCAGACCTTTAGGTTACACCACTGAGAGGCCATCGCTGCAAACCTTGTGAGGTCATCGGACATGTCCCTCCAGGGCCACCATCCTACAGGGAGAGCCAAAGTCCTCCATTTATGTTTTCATTTGGCGTGACTCACACTGGTAATCCAGTGGGTGGGTTGTTCCCTTTGTATCCCCTCTTCCCCCCAAGCAGCGCATTCCAGCTTTCCCCCATTTTATCTGGGCCACAACCAGTGGTGTCATCCTGGCGGAACAGCCCGGTACGCCGTTCCGCCAGTTCCCCAAACAGGCCCGGGCCGCGCCGCCTCTCCCGAGGATGGGCGAGCTGCTCCTGGGCCCGCCCACCCTCCCGTGCGTCCGAATTGCTCTGAAATGGAGCGATTCGAGGCGCGCTGAGGCGCAGGGAGGCATGGCTGCCCTCTGCCATTGGGGCGGAGGGCTGCCAATCATCCGGGCATTCCGGTTCCTGGCGCGCCCGGATGACGTCTCTGGCCACAGCCCTGTGCGGATCACCAGAGGGATTGCTTGGCCCAGGGACATCCAGTGGCCGTCACAGCTGAATGGGAGTCTGGAGCTCCAGCACCTGCAGGGCTGGCCTGACTCCCCACTTGCCCGGCATTCAGTAGCCACCACCATCACCCATGGCCCACGGCAGTGACCCCCTTGTGGAAGGCACCCACGCGTGTGCAGCAGGATATGCAGAGTTCCCAGGCACATGGAGGACCCTGGTGTGCGTATGTTGTGCATGAAGTGGACATGTGGACCCCAGCCAGAGGACCTGGTTCCACTGCCTCTCAACGCCCTCGCTGAGCAGGGAAGAAGGAGCAGAGCACACAGTTAAACATCTTGCTCAGGTCTTCCAGCTGAGGATTTGCAGCCCAGTCCCAACCTGCGCTGGAAGAGCCAGGCTGGTGCAGCTGGGCCGCGTCCTAAGAATCCCAGCAGCACGGCAGCAGCAGCTCAGCCCCGGGCAATTTCCCTTGCCCCCAGGTAAGCCCCAGCCAGCCCTATGGGCAGTGGTGTCATCTATATGATTTAAGAACAGGTACTCACTTTTGATTGGCACGTGTCGGGACCCGCCCACCGGAAGTGACGTCATAAGCCGGAAGTGAGGTCGTGGCAGGAAGGGACATGAAAAAAGTCCTTTTTGAGGCCTCAGATTATTTTCAACTGACCCAACAGCTGCAACAGTATTCCACAGCACCCCCAGAACATGCTAAGGAGGCCTGGCATCCTGTTAAAACCCCAGAGCAACTCATTTTTCAGTGGCAAGGAAAGGAAAGGCTCCGCTCGCTGCCTGCCTGGCTCTGAGAACATGCAGGCAACTCACACATGCAGGAAACTCAAATGTTGCAGGGGGCGGAGTCGACGAGTGGGCGGGCGAATGGGCGGGGCCAGCTGTAATCCTAGAAACCGGTACTGGCGTACCCCCGCGTACCCCCTGCATGACATCACTGCCTATGGGGCTGCTCGGATCTGCGCCTGCAGAGTTTTCAGGCGCAGGCCCACGTGGCCAGGAGCACACCCAATCGGGGCCGCCCTGACGGGAACCGGGGTTAGGATATGGCCCATCAGCAGTGTCCCACCTCCACCCCCGTCGCCACCCACAGCACCACCCTGTTACGCCTCTGGCAAGCCTTGGCACAGTCCTGCACTGGCCGAGCGACACCAGGCCTCGACTGGCGCAGCTGACGGGCATGGCAGCTCCCGTGCATCAGCGCTGCTGCTTGTGATGGTCCAGCGACTATTGCACAGATGCGCCTTGCATGGGCTGTTCACAACAGCACTGGCCCGGTACAAGAGCCCTGCGCCGGCGCAACACCAGTTTAGGATTGCGCTCTAAACACCTTGTGGGATTTAGTCCTCAAGTTTCACTTTCACCTGTGGAAAGCAGGAATGAACCAAAAGGGATGGACAAAAATGGCAGCGTGATTCTGCTCAGATCACGGAATCCAGGATAGATCGTATTACCTTAACCAACTTGGGTGTGGAGAAAGGGGGGGGAGAGAGAGAGAGAGAGAGAGGAAGCAGCTGGCAAGTGTCGTCTCAGGAAAAAACGTGCACAGTACGGAGGAGAAGAATGAATTTTATTCAAAATCAGCCGAGATGAACAATGTTGTGGTCTTTCTGTCCCAAATTTTTCAGAATTTCAGTTGCCAGATGCTTTAGCCTGGGATTGCCAGGAAATAGTGACTTCTCCTCTGCAGATGAAAATTAAATTATTAAAACAATGCCCAGGAATCTGGTCCAAACAGCTACAGTGCATTAGGGTCCAACCCTCTCCTTGGCTGGCTTCTGGGGTGCAGCTGCAATGAACTCTGCAGCTTCTCCTGTTGGAACCCCTGGCACAACACAGACGTCAGCAGACCACATTCCTGCCTTCCCCCTCCCCTGCGCCTGGTCCCCAAGGGCGGCACTTGCGTCTGCCCAGCTCTGTGGCTGGTGCACTTCTGAGTGGCCCAAAGGGATGTGGGGAGCTGGGCGGGGGCAGGGGGGTGCCTATGGTGCCTTTTGCCCCCTCCCCTACCATTCCTCCCCCTCTATCATCAACAGGTACTTTTGATTGCCCCAATAGGTACGTCTATGCCCCAAGCCTCCTTCTCCCTGCCCCAAACCCACCCACCCCGTTCTGCCAACTCCTCCATGGGGGCACCCTTGGCAGGGAGGCCCAAGTAGAAGACCCGCCACCGCCGCCACTGTCCTGTGCGCCACCCTCTGGCAGACAGCAGGACCAGCCTGGGG
>JAJKFI010000063.1:3151364-3225697 GCA_029204185.1 Lerista edwardsae
CCACATCGGCCCAGGTCCATTGCCCCTGCCAGCGCAGAGCCTCCCCACTCAGGCCTCTTCTCCTCTCCTGCGCCCTGCAGCCATGGCCCCATGGCAGGTGCCCAGAGGCAGATGCCCCGCTCTGTGGCTGGTGCCCTGCTGAGTGGCCCAGTGGGATGTGGGGAGCTGGGCCAGGGCAGGGGGGAGGGTATCTATGGTGCCTTTGCCCCTGTCCTCCCCTACTTGCCCCCTGGCAGCTTGAATCACTGCCCCGATCCTCCTCCTCCTGGCCCCCCGGTCACCCACTCCCACGTTCTGTCCACTCCAGCAGTGCTGCCCGGGTGCTCTGGTGGCGCAGGCAGAGTCTCCAGCCCTTCACTCTGGCGGCCCTGATGTGCGCCTGGTTTGTGGCAGCGGCAGTGCCCATCTAGTGGCCTTTGGCCTTTGGCCTTTGGCATCCGTGGAAGGTGCCATCCCTTGGCTCCCCAGTCACTCCCCTTACTCTCCTGCATCCTGCAGCCATTGCCCCATGGCTCACGTGGCTGTGTTCAGAAGCAGGTGGGCAGGCGTGGAAAGGGGCACGGGGTGGTCCTAGAGTCCCTTCTTCTCAACAACCATGATACACGTATCCTATTTGCCTTCTCATGGTGGTCCCATCAGTGTAACAGAGCACAGATCTTTTGGTGACACCGCTAAGGAGCCATCACTGCAAACCTTGTGAGGACATCTGACATGTCCCTCCAGGGCCACCATCCTACAGGCAGAGCCAACATTCTCCATATATCTTTTAATTTGGCATGACTCACACCGTGGATGATGCAGGGGGTGGGACATTCTCTTTATACCCCCTGTTGGAAACCTGGTGGAATGCACAGAACCAGTGGGATACCGCACTCCCAGGCTATAAACTCTATAGGAGAGACAAGGAAGGGCATGTTGGAGGTGGGGTGGCCATCTATATCAAAGAAGGGATAGAATCCAGTAGGGTAGAAATTGAAAGTGGGTCCAACTCCACCATAGAGTCATTGTGGGTTAAGCTACCAGGCCTGATGGGTGATGTAATAGTGGGGGCATGCTCTCGTCCTCCGGATCAAAAACTTGAAGGGGACCTTGAAATGAGGAAACAATCAGGGGGTGACCAACAAGGTTGTAACCATGGGGGACTTTGATTATCCTCATATCGACTGGGTCAACTGGTGCTCTGGACAAGAAAGAGAGACCGGATTCCTCGATGTGCTGAATGACTGTGCCATAGAGCAGCTAGTCAGAATGTCACATTTCCTTCTTCTTGGACGTGCCAGGGCATTTTTGTCGTCTTCATTCCCAGTGAAGGTGTCCATGCTGCTACCCCCAAAATAAGGAAGTTGCACTAACCATCATGGCTTATAGCCTGCAATGGACTTTTCCTCCAGAAATCTGTCTAGTCCCCTTTTAAAGGCATCTCCTGTGGCAAGGAGTTCCACAGATTAATGGAATGGAATACCATTTTTGCCCGCTGCATAAAAAAGTATTTCCAAAGCTTCCCTTCTCATGTGGGTATTTTGAAGCTTCCCACCAATCATCTATGTTTCCACTGGCTGGCTGGGGAGGAAGCCTAGAGCAGCTCAGTCTCGCTCAGGCTCTTTCTCTCACTATTTCCCAATAATGTCCGTCCATCTAAATGCAGCTATTTATATGGTATTCCATTCATTTGCAACCATATAATCTTTATAACTAAATTCTTAATGTAACAGTTAGTGAAAGCAAAGGTGACTTTCCCCTGGTATCGATATTTCCTTAATAAACTCTATTTTCTTTGCAAAAGCTCAGTCTTGTGGTTTTGTTGTTGTTGTTGTTCAGTCGCTAAGTCGTGTCCGACTCTTCGCGACCCCATGGACCACAGCACGCCAGGCCTCCCTGTCCTCCACTAGCTTCCTGAGTTCGCCCAATTTCATATTCATTGCTTCGGTGACACTATCTAACCATCTCATCCTCTGTCGCCCCCTTCTCCTTTTGCCTTCAATCTTTCCCAGCATGAGGGTCTTTTCTAAAGAGTCCTCTCTTCTCATCAGGTGGCCAAAGTATTGGAGCTTCAGCTTCAGCATTTGTCCTTCCAGGGAGCAATCAGGCTTGACTTCCTGGAGAATTGACCGATTGGATCTCTTACTGGTAGCCTAACTGAGCACCTTGAGGTTGTTTTGCACCACTCACCAATGGCAATGGCTCCAAAGTGGTCAGGCACTGCTAAATTGGACGTCTCACACTAGATCTAGAGCTCATTCCCCCCAATTTGTGTCAGAATGCAATCCTAACCTGGAGTTAGGCCGGCACAGTTAGGCCAGCAAAGTTTGGCCAGCACAAGGGACACCGTAAAGTATGTTTGGACCACTCTCGGAGTCAAAGAGGCCAGCACACAGACTTGCACCAGCTTCCCTGACTCCAAGAGTGGTCCAAACACGCTTTACGGTGGCCCTTGTGCCAGCCAAACTCCAGGTTAGGATTGCGCCCTCAGTGTGTGTGTGTGTGTGTGTGTGTGTGCGCGCGCGCGCGCGTGCGTGCGTGCATGTGTGTACGTGTGTGTGCGCGCGTGCCCATATACTTGTGCATGCATAGCATATATAGGAAAGAACATGTATATGTCAATGAGCAGTGTTGCAACAATATACACAACAAACTTGTTACCTTTATTGCAATGCCAAGAAAACACAAATGACAAATGTTTTGCTTTTTTTGTAGTACAAGTTTTGTTTTGCGCATGCTTGTTCGCCATCAGTGCCCCACATACATATCTGGCAAAGAAAGGTACATTCCGTTGACGTAGTACGGTTGCCTACAAGTTCACAGAAGTGCTTTCCTCTCGTCGGCCGTACTCCTGGGTGCCTCTCACTCTTGATCACACGCAGAATCTACCATGCAGCCCTCTGGAATGGCAAGAAAACACGCCAAAGAGAACCACATAAACTACATTCTGGATAGCAATATTTTAGTTCTCCACTAGAGAGCTACACTCTGCATTTTGGAGGAGGTAGAAAGAGGCAGTTGGGGGGGGGGCTTATCAACGGGGTGACACCCCAGGCATTCCAGGGGTGGTGTGATCACAGCTTCTGATACCCATCAGGCACCCAGGAATCAGACACAGGCACAGTTGCAAAGCAGAGAAGCAAGTGCAGACATGAACACAATCGCCACAAAACAGGTCAGCCGGTGATCATTTAGAGCACAATCCTAACCAACTTTCCAGCACTGGAGTAAGGGCAATGCAGCTCTCAGGGAGGGGAACAAACACTCCCTGGCCTTGAGGAGGCCTCTGTGACGACTACTCCACTGCCGGATGCAGCACATGCCCCACTGGCACAGCTAAGTCAGTGCTGGAAGGATTGCGCCTTTAGTGCGCTGCTGTTATGCTCCTTAGTGTCTGATAAAATGCAAGTGGGGAGGGTGGTTGCAGGCTAATGCCCGTTCTTCTAAGGCACCAAGAAATCTGGGGCCGGGTAGATGTGACCTGCCCAAGGCCTCTCCACTTCTCAAACACAAATAGTCTTCTATGTGCACAAAGGTTATGATGGGTCCATTGGAGGAAAATGGCAGGTACGCCATAACATATGGCAAATGCAATGCATGCCTGTTTCACTGCATTGTGAAGTGCACAGGA
Source organism: Lerista edwardsae (assembly GCA_029204185.1). Taxonomy (NCBI): domain Eukaryota; kingdom Metazoa; phylum Chordata; class Lepidosauria; order Squamata; family Scincidae; genus Lerista; species Lerista edwardsae. The sequence continues at coordinate 3,154,975 of JAJKFI010000063.1, forward strand.
ATCGGTGTACCAAAATCTGTGCAGGGAACATGAGATCACGGCTGCTGGCACAGCCCTCAGCCAGCAAGTGGGGGGGGGGCTTGTCTGATGGGAGGCTGAGCAGAACGGAGGTCTTACCAGGGTCACCAACCAACCGACTCACCAACACTTACCAGTGTTGCAGCAGATGCCGGAGGCGGCACAGGTGCCTCCGCTGTTCCCACAGGGTTTCTTTCCCGATTCACAAGGGGTCGGAAAGAAGTTTTCTTCTTGACATCTCAGGGTTTCTGCGGTGCCGAAGTAGCAGCCCAGTTCTTCTCCGCAGCAGAGGTTGGGCCCGAAGCAATTCCCCCTGTTTCTAGGCCCACAGGAGAGGCACTGGGGAAAAAAACAACAACAGAGTCCCCTTTTGAAAAGCGTCTCTGCCTGATCGCCCAAGGCAAGGCTGATTCGCCACCAGTGACCAGGGGTTCGGTTAGTTCAGTGGTTCCAACCTGGGGGTCAGGACCTCTAAAGGGGCCACCAACCAATTTGCCCAGGGCAAGGCTGATTCGCCACCAACCGTCTTACTAACACTTACCAGTGTTGCAGCAGTTGCCGGAGGTGGCACAGGTGCCGCCATTGTTCCCCCATGGTGATTTGGTTCCCACAAGTTCCCACTTGCTGATTTGGCAAGGCTGATTCGCCACCAGTGACCAGGGGTTCAGTTAGTTCAGTGGTTCCAACCTGGGGGTCAGGACCGCTAAAGGGGCCGCCAACCAATTTTCAGGGGGTTGCAAAGAGCTTGGGGCAGCCATCTTAAAAATGGGCACCACCATCTTGGAAGTGTCATTTCGGGCAGGGAAGAGGCTTCCCCATTAAACTGCCACTTCCTCAATGCTTGTGGCTGCGAGGGAAATTAGCCTTGCTACGGGCCCGTCTTGATGTGTGCGTATGCATGTGATGATGTCTCTCCCAGGCCTCTTTCCAAGCAGGCACGTCACGCCTTTCCCTGTGCATGCCTAGGTGCGGAAGAAGAACGTAAATACTGGAAGACTATCTAAAATTTGGCTTTGACCACCTTGATCTGCAACGGCATAGAGAAGCTACAAGGCGTTCTGTGCAGTGCTGTTCTCAGTGCCGAATCAATCGCTGAACTCAAAACTCAAACGTCACTTAGGGACAAAACGTTCGGAACATTCTAAAAAGGATGAGGAGTTCTTTCCACTTTCAAAAAGTGTGATTTATTAAAAACCATCACTTCCCGTTTAATGACATCACTTCTGGCCCTAGTTCTTAGGGGGGTCCTGAAAGGTTGTCAAAACTTAAAAGGGGGGGGGTCCCGGTGCAAAAAGGGTTGGGAACAGTAGTTCATCCGGCAACGAGCTGCCGGAACGCTAGGCGGGACTTACCGCTTGATTGACAGGCTGTCCGTGACGTGTCGCCGCCTGCCAACCCACCGCGCGGGCTCCCTCTGGTTGGCGCGCCACTCCGCTGCTTGCCTAGGCACCCGGCGCGCCCCCCAGGCAAGCGGGCACCCCCTCCGAAGCCAGGGGTGCCCACGCGGCGGGCGGGCAGGCAGCGACACGTCACAGACGGGCAGCCAATCAGGCGGTAAGTCCCGCCTAGCGTTCCGGCAGCTCGTTGCCGGATGACACAGCTGGTTGGGAACCACTGGGTCAGTTACAAACCAGGGCCTAACAACTGTCCGGGCGTTTCGGACTCCGAAGAGTCTCTGATTCCCGCCTGCCTGGCCTACCTTTCGGACGTCCATGTCCAGGATGGAGCGCTTGCCCCCAATGGGGCAGTTCTGGATGTAGCAGGCCGACGCGACGGCCACGAGCCAGAGGACGCTGAAGGCCAACGCGCTGCGAGACATGGTTCGGGCCGCCACTGGCTGCTTCCTCCGCTCGGCGGTGCCGGAAGGGTCTTCCTGGGTTTCGCCTGGACGGCCGCAGGAATTTATACTGGCAGGCAGGCCTGCCTGGCCGTGCCCTCGCCCTTGTGACTGGCTCCTCTTAAAGCCCACAAGGCATGGCCCTCCACGCCAGACGCCTCGCCTAATCATTGGAGGTCGGGGATGTGAGGGCACGGAAATGCCGGCAATTTTCTTCCTCTCGTTTTTTCCAAACTGGGTGGAAGACGGTCAAAGGCCAAGCAGGACGTAAGTGATGTCACCAGAGGTCGGCCAATACTTTCATTTGGAGTTTCAGGAGATTTTATTGAAATCTTCACTTGAGGGTGTGGAGGTGTATAGGGATGGGTATGATCCTCCCACCCCACCTCAGAATAGCGTAAGACATATTTCTAGTTCTTGTCTCCCAAGATTTTCTAAGCTAATCCAAAACACTCAATTCTATGCAATTCTATGGCCTCAATTCTATGCAAATTCACCGCACTGATGCATAGATGCTCACTGCATCCTATTGTGAGGGTCCAGGTGATCGGGCAGCCTGCAAGAGGTAACTTCTAAATGTTTCTATTTACCTCCTGCTAGTGAGTATCCTGGGACATGTGCTACCTTTTTGAGGTTTGAATGTTTTTGAGGTTTGCCATTGGCACTGGATCCACTCCCTCCCACTTCCACCCTCCCCCTTGTTCATGCCCGTCTTCACCCCAAAATGCCATGATCCTTGCATTCCTCCCTGCCTGCTCCCCCACTGACTCATGCCATGGTGGTGGAAAGAGGCCTCCCCACTGGCCTGCAAGTGCAGCCACTAGCGACTGTTTTGGCAGCCTCGTTGTGTTTGCAGGTGGTGTCAGTGAATGTGACAACTTCACCCAGCACATGCCAGGATCCAGGGACTTCCATTGGCAGCCCGCGTGTTCCACCAGTGGAAACCGGCAGATAGGATTGAGCCATCGGAAGATTGCCTCCCTGTCCCCAGAACTGCTCAGTAGCCATCAGGAGAAGCCATCAGCCATCATCTCCCATGGGTTGCTGGACTTTACATCCCAACACACTGAGCACAGTGCAGGCAGAAATCAATGTTGGGAACGAGTCTCCAGATTCAAGCCGAATCCCCTGCGACTTGACTCATGCACAGCTCCAAGTGCGCCCGTGGCAAATTGACTCCTGATGACTCGAGTCAGTTTTTGACTTGAGTCCTTTAGAGCCTTTTCAGTTGACAGCCAATCCCATCTCCCCACTAGTCTTAAAGAGTCCCAGGGCGCAATCCTAAAATGAGTTAGGCCGGCATAAGCTAAGCCAGCAAAGTTTGGCCAGCACAAGGGACACCATAAAGCATGCTTGGACCACTCTTGGAGTCAGAGAGGTCAGCACACAGACTTGAGCAATTCTCCCTCACTCCGAAAGTGGTCCAAACACACTTTATGGTGTCCCTTATGCTGGCCAAACTTTGCTGGCTTAGCTTATGCCGGCCTAACTCCAGGTTAGGATGGCGCTCCTAGTGAGGTGCCAGGCACCTTCAAAGAAGCACCTTTAAAGACTGAGGGCGCAATCCTAAACAGCGCCGGACTGGCGAGGCCAACAGGCCAGCGCCATATCCGATGCTCTTTAGGAGAGGCTAGAGCCTCCCCGTGGCAAGGGAGCATGCGCTCCCTTACCGTAGAGGAGGCTCCAGACTCCCTTATGTGCTCCTCAGATCTGGGCTCGCTATGCGGGGCTGCACAGGGCAAATCGGGGCTGCTCAGCCTTGCGGACGGGCTTAGGATGTGGCCGTATGGCCACCTCCTGAGCCCGCCCACATCCCACGCCGCCTCCCTCCCTCCCACCAATCCCCGTGCTGCCTTGGCACAGAGCCTCCCTCGTGCCAACCAGCTTCGGTCGGCGCATGGAAGGCTCTCCGTCCACGCTCTGAAGCTGACGCTACGATTAGTGTCGGCTTCAGAGCTTTAGGGCCGACGCGGGGGTGCTGCTTGGTGCCCCCGTGTCAGCGCTAAGCAAGTAGCGCTCCGCTGATGCAACGACGTTGTGTCAGCGCTATGTGCCTTTTAGGATTGTGCTGCGAAGCCCTTTAAACTTTGCTTCGCTCCCCCCCCACCAGTGTAAAGGGCTGCCAGCTGCTTGGGGGTCCCTCTTTGAAGGTGCTGCAACTTCAAGGGGCTCTGCTGGCCTTCCAGGATCCCCCTGCAGGAACCTTCAAAGAGGAACCCCCCGAACCGGATTGCAGCGTCTGAAACCAGCAAGAGAGCTTCTGATTGCATCTTCCACCTGCTTCAAAGGCTGCAGTCTGGCTGGGCACCCATCAGTGGCCCGAGTCTTAAGTCAGTGGCCACGTCTTTGACACTCGAGACTAGTGTCAGGCCAAAACGTGACAACTCGAGTCCCGACTTGAGTCCTAACTCTTTTTTCCTGTCTCTGTCAGGAGTTCTTCTCCGGCTTGGATTATAGTCCAAGACAGAGAAGGGCTCGGGGGGCGGGGGAAGGCATGTCTTTGCAGCTGGCCAGGCATGGGTGGTGTGGGGAAAGACAGGCACCCGTTCCCAGTCTGAGTTTCTGGACAGCTGTCACTTTGTCCCCACTGGAGAACCCCCTTCCCAAACAGCTTCATACAGGGCACAGGATGTTCCACCCTCGTAGAAGTGGAACACCCACGATCTTTGATGCTTTGATGCTACCTGGTGTGGGGGTGGGGGTGGATGTGGGCAGAGGGTCTCTTGCCCAGTGCAAGCCATGCTAAAATCCTGGCTTTTCCAGTTGCATTCTGGGAGCAACAGTCCCGCGTCTGCCCCAAGGTGAAAAAAGTGGCAGAATCTCCTGTCCTTGCTTTTAGGTTTGTGGGGAAGATTAAGAAGACTTCCAAAAAAAAAAAAAAAAGCAGGACTGTATCCGTGAGGTTAGTTATTACAAATCTATGGTCCGATCAACCCTACTTGCCCACCTGAGCTCTGCTTCGTTGCTTCTGAATCAACAAAGAAATCTTCCAAGAAAGGAATAAAAGGACAGTTTGTACTAAACCGTGTCCTCTGACTCGATGCTTCCTGAAAATTACTGTTAACGGGCTTCTAAACCTGTACACTGAACCCTCGATTTAACAGGCCTCAATTTATGAGTACAGTTTCTGGCCCTCTTTCTGTCCTTGTTAAATGAGGATTCCAGTTAGAGCGTTATTTTCTGTAGTTTATTTTCTGAACTCCTTGCCACAGGCGGTGGTGATGGCGTCCGGCCTAGGCTCCTTTAAAAGGGAATTGGACAGATTTCCAGAAGAAAAGTCCATCACAGGCTACAGGCCATGATTGGGTGCTGCAACCTCCTTACTTTAGAAGTAGGCTATTTCAGAATGCCAGGTGCAGGGGAATAGCAACAAAATGCAGGTATCTTGTTGTCTTGTGTGCTCCCTGAGGCATCTGGTGGGTTACTGTGGGATGCAGGAAGCTGGACTAGGTGGGCCTTTGGCCTGATCCAGCAGGGCTCTTCTTAGGTTCTTAAGGCCCAGATTGGGTTGCAAGTTATTAAGCTCTCGCCCCACAGACAGGATAGCAAATTCTGTTTTATTTACCTCACATTTACCTCAAACTTTTACCTCAGAAAGTTACCTCAGAATGTCAGGTGCAAGGGAGTGGCAACAAGATACAACAGGTATCTAGTTGTCTTGTGTGCTCCCTGAGGCATCTGGTGGGCCACTGTGGAAACTGGGCTAGAAGGGCTTTTGGCCTGATCCAGCAGGGCTCTTCTTAGGTTCTTAAGACCCAGATTGGGTTGCAAGTTATTAAGCTCTCGCCTCACAGACAGGATAGCAAATTCTGTTTTATTTACCTCACATTTACCTCAAAATTTTACCTTAGAAATTTACCTCAGAATGTCAGATGCAAGGGAATGGCAACAAGATACAACAGGTATCTAGTTGTCTTGTGTGCTCCCTGAGGCATCTGGTGGGCCACTGTGGAAGCTGGGCTAGAAGGGCCTTTGGCCTGATCCAGTAGGGCTTTTCTTATGTATTGCTGAGGGTATTGGTCTGTAGGGTTCAGCTTCCAGTCCCACAGCCCTGGAAGTGAAAGCTCTGACACTGCAATACTGTGTACGTTGACTCAGAGGTAGGACCCACTGTGTTCAGTAGGAAAAATATCAATGTGCATGTATTCAGAATAAGCGCATGGACAGCAAGGCAATGCTTGTTGTAAAACAGCACTGGGAGGGAGTAAGTTAGCATGGCAGTTTGCAGTGGGGGGTGATACTGAACCCATCACAATGTGCATCATAATCAGATGATTTGCATACAATGCAAATTGTCCTGCCTAGATTTGGGGAAGTGGAATGTGGTAATCCTTGTTATGTTTGATCTGCAAAACTCTGGATTTCTCTGCTTCCAGTTTGCACTTCTGCTAACGGCTCTGAAACGTCACCTTCAGCAAATCACAGGGCATTTCCCAAGGAAGACTCACGACGTTTGGAAGGTTGTGGCCTGTCCCAGTGCATCAACGTGAACCGGGCCTGAACTCTGAGCTTTTGTCCTGGTGTTTAACTTTCTGCAAAAGAAGAAAATCACCCCAGGCCTGCTGTTACGGGTATCACTTTGTCTCCTGTGTTAAACAGGCACTGTTGTGTCTAGAATGATCTCTCCATGTGTACCTGCCGGGCAGCGGCATCATGCTGCCAGAACGCTGGGCGGGAGGAATGCGGGGGCGGGGAAGACGGTGAAATGGAGCAGTACGCAACGGGTGGGCTGCCGCTCACCCGTTCCTCCCGCCCAGCGTTCCGGCAGCATGACGCCGCTGCTGCCGGGCCAATAGACGGTGCTGGAGAAAAATGGCAGCCACAATGCAACCCCAAGGAAAGGGAACAAACATTCCCTTACCTCGAGGAGGCCTCTGTGACTGCCCCACCCCACCCCAGGATGTTGCGAGCGCCTCATGGGCAGCACTGAATGAGTGCTGGAAAGTTGGCAAGGATATGGCCCTAAGTCACATGATCTTGACATCTTCTCAAGCGGCTGAAGATGTGCTGCCCACTTTAGTTGGCCTACATTCAGTGGTGTCATCCAAACCAAATGATTTAGGAACAGGTACTCACTTTTGATTGGCACTTGTCAGGGTCCGCCCACTGGAAGTGACATCATAAGCTGGAAGTGATGTCGTGGCAGGAAGTGAGGTCATAGCTGGAAGTGGTGTCATGATGGTTGCCATGGATGTGATCATGTTTGTAATAACTTCAGCTTGTGGTTAGTGTTGATTTAACTTCTATTGCTTTGCTTTCTAGAGATGTGTATAGACATAGTTTGCTTCAACTGTTCCCTGGTGAAATAGCAGGCTAGACTGTACTAGATTGTGAGCCCTTTTGGGACAGGGAACCATTTAACTGTAATGTTAAATGCAAGGAGCCGGCAAGGAGCAGGAGGGGGAACGGGCAACCAAAAAAAGACTGCGCTGGGGGGAGGCTGCAGGAGGAACCGGGACGCTGGAGGGAGCAGGAGCCCCAGGCAGCCCACCTTCTCATGCTTGCTGCCTTATTCCCGGGTCTCCCTCGCTGCTGCTGCCGCTGCTGCCACCATCACCACCACGCTGCCTGCCTGCCTGCCTGCCTCCTCACAGAAAGTGCAGGCAACGGCTGCGAGCGTGCAGTTCACATGCGCAGCTGCTGAGCCAACCAGCCGATGGGGCCAGCTTCGAGTGGGTGGGGCCAGCTCAACTTCTAGGAACAGGTACTCGCGTAGTGGTGCGTAGTGGGTGCATGACATCACTGCCTACATTTTATTTTGTCTATATGGCTCACTAGAAGGGCCTCCTTACATTTCAAAGGATGTAAATCATCACATTCCTACAACAGGAAGAAGGAGGAGGAGGAGGAGGATTCGTCCTGGCTGTTTTTGGTCTGCGAGGACAATTAAGAGATGTCAAACCAAGACTTTGGAGGGGGAGGGGAAACAGCTTCATTGGTTTGCAACAGAAGCTTGTTTGAGTGGTTGAGTCTTTGTTTGTTTGTTTTTTAAAAGATTTTTCCCCTGCCTTCCCTCTGCTGGAGCAGATACCTAAGGCAGCTCACAACAATCAGTTAAAATATATAGTACATAAAAAGAATAAAATAAACATCAAAATAAGCAATACAAGATACAGAAAATAAGAGTCAAATAAATAAAACCATTGGAAGAGGGCAAACGATTTACGATGCCAGAACTGCTGCAGAGGCACAGGAGGCAGACAACTCAATTCCGAACGCTAGATGGGACAGAAATGTCTTGAGCCCTCGCTGAAATGCTGTGTGGAAGAGGGTAGATCTTATTTCCCGTGGTAGAGAATTCCATCATTGTTCCTGAATGAAGCCCTCGGGCAGGGGCAATCCTGGGGGGAGGGGTTGGCAGCCAGGGGCACACTTCCAGGGTATGCTTCCAGCTTCACCAATAGGCAGAGTGAGAGGAGCTCTGGAACTCACTGCGTCAGGAGAATCAGGTGTTTTGGGGTCCCTCTAAATAGAGATCCAAGTGTAGCAAATCCCCTGTATTCTCAGAAGATCTTTTTCAATCACTACTGCAGAGCAGAGGGGATCTGCTCAAGGTTCCAAGTGTAAGGTAAAGGTAAAGATTTTCCCACGACCGAATGGTCTAGTCGTGGTCTAGTCGTAGGGGGTGGTGCTCATCTCCGTTTCAAAGCCTGTAGAGCCGGGGTTTTTGTCCGAGGACAAGCTTCCGTGGTCATGTGGCCGGCATGACTCTAAGCTGTAGCGCACGGAACGCCGTTCCCTTCCCACCGAAGTGGTCACTATTTATCTCCTTGCATTTAGGGGCTTTCGAACTGCTAGGTTGGCAAGAGCTGGGACAAGCAACGGGAGCTCACTCTGTAGCACAGTCTTGAACTCCCAACATTCCAGTCGGAAAGCCCAGCAGCAGCGGTTTAGCCCGCTGCGCCACCACGTCCAAGTGGTGGACGTCGCTATTGCTATTCTTGCTGCAGTCACACACAGATCTGTGCAACTGAGGGTGCGATCCTAACCTGGAATTAGGCCAGTACAGTGAGGCCAGCAAAGTTTGGCTGCCACAAGGGCCACCGTAAAGCGCAGTTGGACCACGTCTCAGAGTCAGGAAGGTTGACACACATCTGTGTGCAGGCCTCTGACTCCAAGAGTGGGCCAAACCTACCTTATTGTGTCCCTTGTGCCAACCAAACTTTGCTGGCCTCACTGTGCTGGCCTAACTCCGGGTTAGGACTGCGCTGTGAGATTCCGAGAGAAGGGATAATTGATGCCTCTTCTCCCAGGACACAATGACAGTAATTCATGTAAATGACTAATATCACCTATTAATGAAATCAGACAGGGCTGCGGTACCTGTTCTTCCCTGCCTGACCTTGGTTAGATGCAATCAGCTCATTCTTCCTTTTATCAGCTCTGCAGCTGGGGACAAGGGTTTGCACCTCTTAATCAAATTGAGGACATTTGTCTTCCTCAGAGCTTTACCCCCTCCTTTTTGCCTGGCAAAATGAGCACACGCGATGATGAGCCATTGTCTCGCCAGTAACCTTTGCCACCAGCTTTCTTTTGCTTTAATATCTGGCACTTAAGCACGGCACCAAAGACCATTCAGAGCCAAGGAGAACCCTCAGTCCTGCCCTGTGTGCACAAGGGGTAAACGGACTGAAATTAAATAATGAAGTTTTTTTTTCAAAAAAGAACAATTAATAGGATGCGCAAGCAGGGAAATCTGAAAGCATGGAGAGGACGCTTGTTAGCTGCTCTGCTGTAGAATCATGTCGTAATTGGCCTACAGGGTCAAGAAGGACACAGGTTCAACCTCCTGCTTTGTTGGCGAGACCACCACACTAACTAGGCACATGAACAGCAAGAATGTATGAGGGGCACTGCAGTTATCTTATTAGAGCTGGCAGGATGTGCTTGTCTTACCCACATTACGCCTGAGTGGTTCACGAACATCCAGAGTATGGCTTCATACACCTGTGGATCTTTACCTGCCAACATGGGATGCTGTGGGTGTGAGGAGGTCTTCCTGATAGAATGAATGAGTTTGGAGTCCCTTCCTGCTACAGGCCTACGGCCAAGAAACTTCTTCACTGCCGCCATCGGCTCTACCATAAAAAACGCCAGTGTTGACATCTCCCTTTTTGGAAGCACTGGTGCATAAAAACCTTGCATGGAAAAATTCTGAACTGCTGACACTGCAAGGCATACGGACATCGGATGCTGCCTTCCAGGGGGTCAGCACACTGATCTACTTAGTCTGACTCGTTCCCCACTGGCAGCAGAGCTCAGTCCTTCCCAGCCCTGCAACCAAAAATCCTTTTGGAAATGGGTGAGTCCATGGATTGAAGCTGGTCCGCTTGTACCACACGGCAACAGCCCCTTCCAAGCCCAGAAGCTCTTCTGACTCATGGAACAGGGTCTGCACCTCCCGCTGGTTTCTCGGAAGAAGCAAGAGAGGATCAATTAACCCCAAGGTCGGAAAAGGCCAGGTAGGTCAATGCTAGAGGCGGCTCCTCCTACAATCCTCTTTCCCAGCATCTCACCTTCCCCTTGGGAATATAAAGAGGCGCTTTCCATGTGTGTGGCAGAACCTGATTGTCCGAACACAGACGTTCTTGTCCAAGCCAAGCTTCTGAGACTTTTTTGGGGGGATGGGTAAGCATATACACTTTTCATTCCTTGACTGTGGTTGTATCCTTCAACAGAGCTGTTTAACTGAACTGCGGCAGGGGGCTTATAGAATAGTGTTTCAGGCTTGAGTGTTTATCGCAAGGCAGGGGTTACCAAACTGTAGGTTGGGACAGGCTCTGGTGTCACAACGATGGCCCTTCCGGCCATGACATCATTTTCAGTGGGTCCTGGGCATATTGTCATTCTAAAAAGTGGGTCCAGGTGCTAAATCATTTGAGAATGATTGTATGGGATTTTGCCAAAGGGACTGTTGTAAGGGATTTTGCCAAAGCAAACAAGAGAAACATCAAATTCCTTGCTCAGTGTCTTCGGTAATGTGGCCTGTGCTCACTGTGCACTCGTGCCAAATTCAGAACTCTTGCTGTTTTTATACCACCCCCACCCCAGAAGTTTGGCCATGTGCAGTCATTCATCTTGAGAGAAAACACAGAGCTAATAGACACTGAACTGTCCAGGAGTTCTCTGCTTTCCAGTGGACACAGCCTCGAAATGATCCTTGAATCTTTTACACAGTAGAGAACCTAAGAAAGGCTGTGCTTGATCAGGCCGAGGATTGCTCTAGAGTGGCATCACTGCAGTTGTCAGCACTTAGGCAGGAGTGAAAGAGGTCTTTAAGAGGGTTGTCAATGGCTTGGGAGAGAGACGGTTTCCTGCAGTGGCGTTTCTACAGGGATGGCAAAGCTCTACGTTTTGCAAGAAGCCTTACCGTGCAGTGGAGATTACTCCTCTCCTGCACCGTTTTAGCCAATCTTGGCGTTGCTTACTGGCAACAGCAGCAAGGGAGAGGAGGGATTTACATGACAGGGTGAGGCTTCTTGCAAAACTTAGAGCTTTGCCATCCCTGTAGAAACGCCTCTGGTTTCCTGTGATGCCCACCACACAGGGTTCATTTTTGCCTTTACAGATGGTCATATACCAAATCAAGAGTGCAGTCCTATGCTGGCGTTGTGCTGGTGCTGCGCTCTTATGCCAATTCAGCGTCGTTGCAAACGTGCTGTCAGGCACATCTGCGCCAGCGAGTTGGGCGCTAGACCGGTGCAAGCAGCAGTGCCGGCACTCGGGCACCACGGCGCCCACTGGTCGTGCACCGGTTGAGTGCCCGTGGTGCCGACCGAGTCAGCGCAGGACATCACCAAGGGCGTTCCAGAGGCGTGCTGGGGGCATAACGGGACAGCGACGGAAGCGGCGATGGCTGATGGCCGTAGGGCCGAATCCTAAGCTCCGTCCATGGTCAGCAGGCAAATCAGCAGGCGCAGATCCGAGCAGCCCCATAGGGCTGGCTGCGGCTTACCCGGACGCAAGGGGAAAACACTGTGCTGCTGCTGCCTCCTACTAGGCGTATGATACAGCCAGCGTTGTCATTCAGCCGGAACGCTGGGCAGGAGGAATGGGTGAGCGGCAGCCCGCCCGTTGCGTTCCGGTCCGTTTCGCCGTCTTCCCCGCCCCGCGGGGCGGGGAAGACGGCGAAACAGACCGGAATGCAACGGGCGGGCTGCCGCTCACCTGTTCCTCCTGCCCAGCATTCCGGCTGAATGACAACGCTGGATACAGCCCTGCTGCCCGGCCTTGCTACACCAGCGCTGCTTAGGATTGGGCTGTAAGCGTCATATTTGGTAGATTCTTTTGCCCCATTGTTGCCGACGATCAAACAGCAAAACCTGTTTACCAGTGGCAAAGGAAGATGGTGTACAGACCACAAGCAACACCCTCATTTTAAAACCACTTTTAAGGTGCTGAGAAAAACTATCGCCCTTCTCCAGCCAGCGAGGAGAAGAGGGGGGAGAATACAGCAAGAATACAGCAAGGACAACGCCCGGAATAACTGGTGGGTGACTCCTGTGCCTTGCACACAAAACACCCACTATTGGACAAGCTAACTGAGATGGGCTATGTAACTCAGGGACTTTGACACTAAATGCTGGTGTTGGAATATATATCATAGGCTGGTTTTGCTTCCGAAAGTTGGCTTTCCTTTTTTAAAAAAAAATAGTGCTGCACTTTGCCATCCTGATATACATTTATTCCCTCCCCCCCCCCACCAAGCCTAGAAGAATAAAAGAATAATTTGGCATGTGGTCAGAACAACCTTGGCTTGAAGGCAGCTGTTAGGCAGGGGAAAAGATCCGTTCTCAACCCTGCAAGAGGGCGATTATGAAACAAGCCAGCACTTTAGAGAATCACGCTCACGCAAGACTTTTTATTCCTGACCCAGAGAAGACTAAAGAAGCCAGGTCAGACAGGATGAGGCTTAGGGAGGTTCTTCCCTTTTATGGTCCGTGAGCATTGCTGAGGCAGGGCTTTTCTGCACTCCTCTGCATGAAAATGGAACTTCCACACCTCACTTACAATGGTGCTGTTTTATCTGGGAAGGCCCTTCCCAAAATCGATCCTTGTCAGGAGGAAATGCTGTTCAGTTTACAATCCCCTGCAACTTTCACTGAGGGTGCCATCCTAACCTGGAGTCAGGCCGGCACACTCAGGCCAGCAAAGTTTGGCCAGCACAAAGACCACCGTAAAGCGCGTTTGGACCACGCTTGGAGTCAGGGAGGATGGTGCACATCTGACCGCTGGACTATCTGACTCTGAGAGTGGTCCAAATATGCTTTACGGTGGCCCTTGTGCCAGCCAAACTTTGCTGGCCTAACTCCAGGTTAGGATTGTGCCCTTAATCAACCACACTGTAGCGTAGCTGCCCCGAATGGCTCTGAATCAGAGGCAGATCTAAGGGGGGGCAAATCTCTAAGTTTTGCAAGAAGCCTTACCTTGCAGTGGAAAACACTCCTCTCCTGCACTGTTCTAGCCAATCCTCACTGGGAAAAGCAACATCTTGGCGTTGCTTACTGGCTACAGCAGCAAGGGAGAGGGGGGATGTACATGACAGGGTAAGTCTTCTTGCAACACTTAGAGCTTTGCCCTCCCATAGATCTGCCTCTGCTCTGAATGGCTGCCCACCAAGGAGGAGGGGCCACTTACACTGTGCATTGGGGCACCTTACCACTTCCCACTCCAGCCCTCCAGCTATGCTTCTGCTACCACATCAAATTGTTTTTTTAGGAATAAAATGGGAGGCATTCAGACCAGAGAGCGCCATTTGCAGTGGCCCCAAGGTGACTTTGGGGGGTGCTCATTCTGTTCCTTATATATGTATACCTTTATTGTCATGTACTGATGTGGGAACAGCACACTTGATAAAGCTTCTGTAGAAAAATGAAGTGTTGGTCCCAGACATGATGTGAGGCTGTCCTATAGGGCAGTGGTTCCCAAACTGTGGGTTGGGACCCACCAGTGGGTCACGAGCCAATTTCAGGTGGGTCTTAAAGCAGCCATACTGAAACTATGAAAAGATGGGATGCTGGAAAGGGGGAGGGCTGTGTGGGTGTTTTGCCTTGTCAGGGTTGTAAATAGGCATTTTCCCCCTTTCTGATTCTATTTGCTCTTGGAAAATGGCTGAGAAATAACCTATTGCTGCATTCTGAGGAAAGCAGCAGGCTCTGGCATCACAATGATGACATTTCCTGACGTGACATCACTTCCGGTGGGTCCCAGACAGATTGTCATTCTAAAAAGTGGGTCCTGGTGCTAGAACCACTGATGACCACTGATGTACGGGATATTTCCTGGCAGTGCGGGTGGGTTATTTGTGGCAGACCAAAGCTTATTTTGCTTACTTTGGGGGTAAGCAAACATCCCATTTGATATTAATATGTCTGTATAGGTTGGCCTGATAAATATTGGCCTGGAGGAAGCATACTTCATGATGACTTGCACAAGATCTTGGGTTAGAGCCACGGGGATGACATCACACAGGGAACAAGCGAGCAGTGCTGTGAGAGTTAAAACAGATGATAAAACAGATAAAACAGTTAAAACTCTCTTTTGGGAGAGTTAAAACAGATAAAAGGAAGTACTTTTTTACCCAGCAGGTAGTTAATCTGTGGAACTCTTTGCCACAGGAGGTGGTGATGACATCTGACCTAAATGCCTAAGAGGGGATTGAACGGATCTCTGGAAGAAAAGTCCATCGTGGGCTATTGGTGTCATCTACAAACAAGGAACGGGAACGCTGGGCGGGACTTCCGTGGGATTTCTGCGTGATTGGCTGCCCGCCCGTCCCATTCTGCGGCTGCCCTGGCCTTGGAGGGGGGTGCCTGCTCGCCGGGGGAGACGGGTGGGGGGCGCGCCGGAGCCTGGGCGAGCAGCGGTGGGGCGCGCAAACCGGGGACAGCCCGCCCCCGAGGCCAGGGCAGCCGCGGAACAAAACGGGTGGGCTGCCAATCATGCAGATGTCCCGCCCAAGTCCCGCCCAGCGTTCCCATTCCTTGTTTGTAGATGACACCACTGGCTATAGGCAATTGTGCCTACTACATTAGTAGTAGGCTACTTCAGAGTACCGGGTGCAAGGGAGTGGCAACAGGATCCAAGCACCTGGTGGGCCGCTGTGAGAAACAGGAAGCTGGACTAGATGGGACCTTGGCCTGATCCAGCAGGGTTCTTCTTACGTCCTTATGAGTATATTCTGGGGGGGGGCAGTGTTTGGTTGCACTAAGACCCAGTTCTGGTTTCACTTATATGTATTTTGGCAGTTAGTGGTGTTGGGGTGGGGGGAATCAGCCTGAGAGTGGAGATGTAATAGTCAGTTTAGGAGTCCAGGACCTTTTTGTGATGCTCCAGTGACCAGACCAAGCTCCCGTTGCCTCGCCTTCCGTTTACCAAGTGCTGATGGTTGCCCAGTTCCAACATGGCAGCCCTGGCTGGCGCTGTGACTATAGCGTGGATGATTTTCCAAGAGCAACCCAGGGCGATCCCTTCCTGAGCTCAAACCAGTGGTGTCAGCTTACCGGTACACTGGGTGGGGTCTTCTGGGTGATCGGCAGCACGCTCGCTGCGTTCCGTTGCGTAATGGCGAAAGCCCGCCCGCTGAGCGGTAAGCTCACACCACTGGCTCAAACCAAAACCAAACCTCAGCTATTTGTCTTGCAGCTCCAGTCTAGCCCTGAGCAACACTGTTGGGATGGTTTAAATTTACACCCAAACACAATGCAATAAAAGACCTTTATTATTTGCAGTGTATTTACAGTTGGCGCTCACGTGGGCGTTCCTGGACATGGCTTAGGGCTCCGTCCGCTTCTGGTGCTGAGAGGCTTCCGGAACGTCGGCAGCCCCGCGGATGCTTCGGACGGCTGCCCCACCGGCCTCGGCAGAGCTACTGCTTCCCACTCGGTGGCCTGTTCAGGCTTGCCAAGTGCATCAGTTTGAGGAGGAGGTCACCGGCCGAGCTGTCCAGCATGGTCAGGTTCCGTTCGGAGGACGCCCGACTCCGGTTGCCGTTTTCATCCACGCAGGCCACATCCATGGTGCAGCTCTCTGCGGAAGGGAGGAAGAAAACAGGAACACTTTCACTAACTAGGTAGGAGGCAAGTGGAGGTCAGCCTGATGAGAATCTCTTGGGTCTCCACCACTGGGCACTGCTGATTGGGCATTGCTGGGCTGTAGTGGGACCCCAGCCACTCCCTTAATGGCACATTGGCCACGATTTCTGCCACTGGCACCGAGGACTTAGGGGTCAGCCTGGCCAGGTGAGCCCTCTGCTGGGTGAGGGTTCTCATCCAGTCCCTGAGCTGGCCAACCACTGACACCAGAACCAGCGGGACACCCACTAAAATTGAGTGTTGGGAGAGTTAGAATGGAGAAAAGGAAATACCGTTTTTACCGAGTGGGTAATTAATCCGTGGAACTTCTTGCCACAAGAGGTGATAATGGCATCTGGCCTGGGGGCCTTTAAAAGGGGATTGGGCAGATTTCTGGAGGAAAAATCCATCGTGGGCTATAAGCCATGATGGATTGTGCAACTCCTTACATTAGTAGTAGGCTACTTCAGAATGCCAGATACAAGGGAGTGGCAACAGGATGCAAGCGTCTTGTCCTGTGTGCTCCCTGAGGCACCTGGTGGGCCACTGTGAGATACAGGAAGCTGGACTAGATGGTCCTTTGGCCTGATCCAGCGGGGCTCTTCTTATGTTATGTTCTTACTACCCTTTTAATTAGGCTTTCAGGCAAGATTCCAATCTGTGTTACCAACTCCTGCCAAAATAAGTGCATATAATATCAGCTTGATCTACTTCACCAAGCTGTGAAAAACATCACCTGTTGATTTCTGCGCTGCAAATCAAACTATTAAAGGCACAGGAACAGGCCAAGCAAGTTTTTGGGGTCAGTTGGCAACCCTAAATTCCCCTTGCTCACTTTGGGGGGGGGTAACGTTTACAAGGTCACTGTGTTTCTCAGAAGGAATCATGTGGGGTGGGCTGACCCAGAGGGCACGGAGGTGGGCACAAGGGGGCTAAATGGGCATGCTTTCAAGACTACATGCTCTTTCATCCGAAACTCTATTTTCTTGATCCATGCAAGCAAGCTACCTGGAGAGGGTCAAGAAGAGAGCCATGAGCCCAAGACATTATACAAAGGCCAACTGCATATGACCCCCCCCCCCCAGCATAGTAAAGAGGATGGCTCTGCAATATTCTTTTCCTGGTTGGGAGGAGAAGGGAGAACATGAAATTTCTGGTGATGTGAAATCTCTGGCAATGGCAGGAGGCTGCCCCTCTAGTGACCAGGGTTGCCAACTCAGACTGAAGCCCTTCCTGTAGACTTTTCTTCTCCAACAAGATGCCATGTTGGAAATTCCAGGAGGTGCTGTTAAAATTTTCGGGAGTGCTATCAGCGTCATGGTCTAGTCCTGAAGACTCTGGGCAAATCCTGGAGAGCCTACAACTCTACTAATGCTTTACAAAGCGATCAGGCTCTGGCTAGGGCCCCAGGGGCGGTTTTAGTCAAAAGGGCGCCCATGGCACCCAATGAAAGCGCGCCCCATGGGGGCACGCAACGTCATGACATCACGACGTCGTGATGTCATGACGTGACACCGCACGGCACCACGTTCTCCATGCTCCGGAGCGCGGAGAACGCGGCGCCCCATCCCCCGCTCCAAGAGGCGCAGGCGCAGGGCCTGGGCGGGGGCGGGGCAGGCCACGGGTGCCATTTGGGGGGCGTGGCACGCCATGGTTTTGGCGCCCACTCCCAAGATGGCACCCATGGCCCGTGCCCCCCTCGCACCCCCTAGATCCGTGCCTGTAGGGCCCAGAAGCCTTTTACACTTGTGTGTTCATCAAAGCTGAAGAACTAGGACACAAGAGATCTTGCGAACAGGGGTTGGACTAGATGGCCTTGTAGGTCCCTTCCAACCCTTCTGATTTTTTCTAGAAATGTGAGTATTAAAAAACCCATCACGAAAGCTGGAACAGCAATAACAGAGAGATACTGGGTGGAAATCAAAACAGCCGCTATCCACTTTGATCGTGCACCAAAGGAAGGTCTGTGGGCTGGGCCTGTTTTGAATGCGACATCTTTGACTCTGACCTCCCTCTTCCTCACTGCTCCTCTTTTGTACCTCTGCAGGGGGAAAGCAAGGAACACTTACCAAGGAACACTTGGTAAGTCAAGGAACACTTACCGTCGCTGCAGCAAACACCGGAGGTTGCACATCTCCCGCCCCCACTGCAGGGTTTCCCTCCAGCTTCACAGGGGGAAGGCAGGTAATTCTCTTCCAGGCAACGCAGAGTCTCAGAGGTGCCCAAGTAGCAGCCGAGTTCCTCTCCACAGCAGATGCTGGGGCCAAAGCAGTTCCCTCTGTTCCCAGGTCCACAGGGGATGCACTATGGGGAAGGAGAGGTGGGGATCAGTGGGTGTGGGTGTGTGAGGGATCAAAGCAGGGATTCCCAAACTGAGCTGTGGCTGAGGAGCCGCAAAACCCAGCCAGGGGAGCTGCAGAATGCTCATGAAAACCCGCTGCCCTGTTCACACTGTAGGGTTGTCCTAGTGGACAATGCTGTGGCCAATGGCCCACTAGGTCAAGGGAGCTGCCAGTTGAGAAGTTGGGGAACCACTGGCTTAAGGCAACGTGCAAAGGACCAAGCACACAAAGAAGCACTCTGCAGCGTCGGACCAATGGTCCCTCAAATCCGGCACCCTCTTCCAACAGGGACAAAGCTGCTGGTACAGGCATGCTCCAGTTTCCGCTGGGGTTCCGTTCCAGACCCCACCGTGGATACCTGAAACCGCAGATACTGGGGACGCCTTTTTAAAGATAGGAGAGCATCAGTGGTTTTGCTGCAACAAGGTTAAAAAAAGAGGGGAACATTAAACAAATCTATCTTTTTAATAGGAGTCCCAGTATCCATGGTATCCGTGGATACCTGAAACCATGGATACCGAATCAGTGGATACTGGGGCATGCCTTTACTTGGAAGTACGTTGCATCTGGACCAAGAGGCTCTGCTTAGCCCTTAAGGTCGCTCATCTGCTCATAGCCCTTGATCCCCATCTGCAGAGGGAGAACTGAAATGAACAAAGTGGCTTTCCCCTGACAACCGAGAGACTCTGCAACCAGGGTTAGCAGCAGGGCAATCCACCAGTGGACACGCCTAGCACAAGCCCCTTCTAAAAGGTCTTCTGAGTTCAGAGATGGAAGAGGTGCAAAGAGGCGCTCCCCTTTGCTTGCCACAGGAACTTTTGCCTCTAACGTTCTGAGACTCAAAGTGCTTCACACCATTTTCTGCCAATGATGCTTTGCAGCAGCATTGGTAGAAATGCAATCTCCAGTGCATCATTGGTGGAAATAACTAAGCCACAATGTTGCTCCCCCACATTTACCCTCTGGCTGCCTGGTTGCCATCCTGACAACACCCCCTGCCTGTGGAGAGGCTCACAGGACTGAGAGGAAGCGGTGCTTGACAAAAAGCGGTACGGGCAAACAGAAAGGGGTGAGTGGATGAAGACCTGTTCAGAATGAACGATAAAGACCTGCAAGATATGGTACTGTCAAGCAGTCTCTCTCTCTCTCTCTCTCTCTCTCTCTCTCTCTCTCTCTCTCTCTCACACACACACACACACACACACACACACACACACTCAGGGAGCCGGTCTCCCTCCTACCTGCCTGACGTCGGCATCTGGGAATGCCCTCTTTCCTCCTCGAGGGCAGTTCTGGATGTAGCAAGCAGAAGACAAGGTGAGAAGGCAGAGGAAGTAAGCTGGGAGCGACATCTCGGTGGACTGGCGAGGCTCCTGCCTTCACCTGAGTGGTCCTCCTTGCCTGCCTCCTGCCGTCAGCTTCTGGCTCCTGGCTGGACCACCTGCTTATTTATACCCTTCAGGGCTCCGCTTGGCATCAAATTATAGTCGCTGTCATGGTATTTATTCCGCCCCCCCCTCACACCTCCCACCCCAACCTAGGTTTAAATCACACACAATAATTGAGCCAATTCAGTGCAAAGACAAGCTCAGGTCCCCAAAGCCTCGTCTTTCTTGTCACCAGCCTATTTTTATCACGTCCCTCCGAATACATTTGGCAATAGGGAGGCATCTTGGGGGGGGGGTTGCTTGGGGTACAGAGACAAGTGAGGGCCCCCCCCCTTGTCAATTTCTCAGCCTGAAGGTGCAAAGTTGGTTTCTCCAGAGAAGAGGGACACGTGCTGGGAATCCAAAACGTCTTCATAGCTGAACCCTCTTGGAAGATTTTTTCCAGGGCTTGTGGCATGGCTCGCTTGCTTGAGCCACCAAGGGGACTACCCTTGGCAGAGATGCCACACCTTTCAGACTCACCTGGTGTGGGGCACCTCCTCCTCCCCTCACCGCATTCCTCCTTCCCTCTCCAGCTCCTTGCAGGCAGGCTTGTCCTAACAAGGGTGCAATTTGATTTTACATTTTTGGGGTGGGGGTGGGGGTGTGGGTGGGGGGAAGCAGCAGCAGCAGCAGCAGGAGCGTTCATGAGGGGATTGCACACAGGGGCAGCACTGTGTGGGGCTGGCTTGGGCCACAGGGGCCCTCCAATTGGGCCTGGGCAATTCATGCATTGATTAAGCAAGTCCCCAAAGTCTGGGTGGCTGAGGTCATTTGCATATATCACCCACTGTTCAAAATATAGCGGCTGCAATGCCACACGGCAGAGTGAGCACTGCGTGGCAACTTAGTGTTCATGTGCACACCTATGCCTGAGTCTAAAGGCGAGCTTCACCCACACTCCCCATTAAAACCTCTAGCGCAGGGGTTCCCAAGTCCTACGCAGATGTTGGGACTGCTGAAAGTGCTCGCAGGGGCGGGAACTGGGGCAGTAGTAAGGAACTACTTCCTTACAGTAGTTTAACTGACCGAATTTGCTCCCTCCGCCTTTCCTCTGGCCCCAGGACTAAGTGGGTTGAAAGCAGTGATGTCATGCAGGGGGTACGCGGGGGTACGCAAGTACCGGTTTCTAGGATTATGGCTGGCCCCGCCCATTTGCCCGCTCACTCGTCGACTCCGCCCCCTGCAACGTTTGAATTTCCTGCACGTTTGAGTTGCCTGCACGTTCTCAGAGCCAGGCAGGCAGGCAGGTAGCGAGCGGAGCCTTGCCTTGCCTTGCCACTGAAAAATGAGCTGCTCTGGGGTTTTGGAACTGTTGGGTCACTTTAACATGATGCCAGGCCTCCTTAACATGTTCTGGGGGTGCTGTGGAATACTGTTGCAACTGTTGGGTCAGTTTAAAATGGTCTGAGGCCTCAAAAAGGGCTTTTTTCATGTCACTTCCTGCCACGACCTCACTTCCGGCTTATGACGTCACTTCTGGTGGGCGGGTCCCGACACGTGCCAATCAAAAGTGAGTACCTGTTCTTAAATCATTTAGATGACACCACTGGTTGAAACAAATGAGGCTCCACCTGGGCCCTGCTGCCCCTGAGCAGATTCCTCTGCCAGGATGCAGGTGGCAGATGGCACAGTCACGCAACATCACGAGTCGGAGGAGCAACCCTTCGGTCCAGCCAAGAAAGCACCCCCACGCCAATTCCCATCTGTGCAAGGACTGCTGGAAACCTCCTCCTCCATTCTGCCTCTCTCCCCCTCCCCACCCAGAAACTCCCCGTCCTTCCCCATTCCTCCCACCCCTGCCCTCGCCGCTGGTGCTTACTGGTGCTTCTGCCAGGGGGCCTCCCCAGCATTCCTTGCAGTGGTGCCACCAGCCTTGTGACACATGCTGGCAGAAATTGTGGGAAGCCACCCTCGAGCCCTAATGCAGTGCTTCCCCTAAAGCAGGGCTTTTCATTTGCACTTTTGCTTCTCCCTATTTTGTGCAAAACCCATTGCCGAGAGCAGAATGAATGCCGAGCACTGGGTGAATTGAGGCACACACACTGCCCTTCTTCCAAATCCACTGCTTGCAGCAGTGTGCTTCTCCCTGGCCCAGTTTTACTCCGCCCCCACCCCCACTTGCAAGTAACTTCTCCTTGGATGCACCAAACCATCCCTGCAGTGCGGTTCCCACAGGAAGAAGCATCCCAGGTCTGACACCAGCAGGGAGTGACCCCAGGAGCGTGAGATGAATATGCAGAGCGGAATCTTGTGAGTAATTAGCACGTCAGCAAAGCCCCCTCAGAGGGCTCGTGGCTGCCCGGGGAGATCAGCACAGAGACACTCTTCATCTTTGCAATGCAGTTACAAAAGGTCACCTTCGTTGCTTCATTAGAAAGAAATGAGACGCAGAAGGGGCAAAAGTACTCACGACGGAGCCGCAAAAGCGAGCAGAACAGCACACCCAAAAGCCTTCAGACTGGCACAGAGGAAGCACAAGGAGTGGCAGGCCAGAGGCAGATCTAAGGGAGGGCAAAGCTCTAAGTTTTGCAAGAAGCCTTACCTTGCAGTGGAAATCACTTCTCTCCTGCACCATTTTAGCCAATCCTCACAGTACAGGGAACAGCAACATCTTGGCGTTGCTTACTGGCTACAGCAGCAAGGGAGAGGAGGGATTTACATGACAGGGTAAGGCTTCTTGCAACACTTAGAGCTTTGCCCTCCCTTTGGATCTGCCTCTGTGGCAGGCAGAGTGTTAAGGAAGGTGCTAATGTTAGGAAGGAAAAACAAAGGGAGGGAACAGGTGATGAGAAGCACAGACTGGGTCTGATGCTGCTAAGGGAAAGGGTGGTCTACACTGATGGCATGCCGCCCCCCCCCCCAGTCCAGCAAGAGAGAGCTGCACACAGAAGTAGAGTATGTTGCTGGATGAGGAATTGCCTCGTGAAACAGCCGGCAGCGGGTTCCGGCTGGCGACAGGAAAGGGCGTCTTCACCCAACACACACCGTCTTCTTGGACTTGCTAGTCCAGATGCCTTTGTGAAGACAAAATTGGCTGCTGTATTTGAAGGGGTGGCTGCGATGCCTTCTAGGATGCCAGTAACACCATCAGCAACTGGGTGGGCAATGCAGGTCATATATTCAAATACATATTTGGTGCATGTCCCAAAATTGATGTGCCCTTGACCATAAAGATGCCATTATGCAGATTTACTCCTCAGGATCGCATGGTCTTCAGTTTCTTCCGGATGTTTTGCAAGCCTCCATATGCATGACAGCTTTTGCCTGAAGTATGCGGTTGATCCTGCAGTATTTTTACACTAAGTACATGCACTAATAGGCAGTTTGGCTCTTTCTCAGGCATTCGAAGGGGAAAGAGAGCTGGAGCTGTCCTTGTCAGAAACAGTGACAGAAGGTGTTAAATTATTGCCACTTAACTTTCCTGCATTAGGCAAAGCTAGGGGGGAGGGAGGGAGGGAGAGAGAGAGAGAGAGAGAGAGAGAGATCTTTGGCCATTTCAGCAGACCATTACTGTGCCTGACAAGGGGCTGAGAGATACATTTGCAGGGAGATGGGGACGGTAATAGACATTACTCCTAAAATTGTTTCTCAAGTGCACTTTTACCATGTACATTCAAGGAGAGAACACTGGCCTTATTTTTCTTAAAGCACCTACACACTTCGATCAGGAAATGGCCAAAGAGCCATATCATTGGCACTTCTAAGAATTTTTGCAATGAGGGGGGTAGGGAGGTGCAAATGAGCACTTGTGTCATGGTGACCCAGGAATAACACTCTACTTTGGCCACCTCCCTCTTTAATACTAAGCGTTTCCAATGCACTTCCTTCAGAAGGACACTGGCACCAACAGGCAATCAGCAGCTGCAGGGGCCCCATCCAGATTGGGACTGTGGTGGGACCTGTGTTCCCATTCCCCGAGGGAGAGAACATAAGAAGAGCCCTGCTGGATCAGGCCAAAGGCCCATCTAGTCCAGCTTCCTGTATCTCACAGCGGCCCACCAGGTGCCCCAGGGAGGTACGAGACCCAAGACGCTTGCATCCTGTTGCCACTCCCTTGCACCCGGTACCAGTAGCCCACCACCTTTGTAAGGAGGTTGCACAATCCATCGTTGCCTATAGCCCACGATGGACCTTTCCTCCAGAAATCCGTCCAATCCCCTCTTAAAGGCATCCAGACCAGATGCCATCACCACCTCCTGTGGCAAAGAGTTCCACAGATTAACTACCCATTGGATAAAAAAATACTTCCTTTTATCTGTTTTAACTCTCCCACATCTCAGTTTTAGCGGATGCCCCCTGGTTCTGGTGTTTTGAGAGAGGGAAAAGAACATCCCTTTATCGACTATCCCTTCCGTGCATAATTTTGTATGTCTCAATCATGTCCCCCCTCAGGCGCCTTTTTCTAGGCTGAAGAGCCCCAAATGCAGACTTTCTTCATAAGGGAGGTGCCCCAGCCCCGTAATCATTTTTGTCGCTCTCTTCTGCACCTTTTCCAGCTCCACTATGTCCTTTTTGAGATGCGGCGACCAGAACTGGACACAATATTCCAGATGCGGCCTTACCATCGATTTGTACAATGGCATGATAATATTGGCTGTTTTATTCTCAACCCCTTTTTTAATGACCCCAAGCATGGAATTGGCCTTCTTAACTGCTGCCGCACACTGGGTCGACACCTTCATTGAATTGTCTACCAGCACCCCAATATCTCTCTCCTGAGCTGTCACCCGTTAACCCGTTAAAGAGGGAATGATCCAGTTGCTGTTTCCTGAATAAAAAAATGTGCCCCCATCATAGGCCTAACTCCAAGCCTCTGGCTGCAGGAGGCACCCCAGGTCACTGATCTCCGCGCAGCTCATCATAAGAAGAACCTGCATGGAATGAACACCTCCAGGGAGCCCAGAGGACCCACTCTTGGTCGGAGGGGGGTGCCCACTGAAACGGATCTAGACTTCAGTCACACACGTGCCAACTAAGCTCCTTATTTACATCTTACATTCACCTGATCGATGGACAGTGCAGACCTGGTGGACAATCGGTGCAGGCAGGCAGGATTTTAACATCAGCTTAACTTATTGGTTTAATATTGAGGCAGTAGCTGCCTTGGGCTCATAAGGAAGGTGAAAAGGGTCCTTGGGACCATAAAAGGAAGATAAAAATTACACATACATTTAATAAACATACATTTAATTCACACATTCTGTTCAATGCCTGTACACCAGTACATGCATTCTATACTTAACAATACCTAGGGTCCTGTGTTGACTTAGAAAATGGTTGCATGTACAATCATTTACACAAAAACATCTGACACCTGTATGTGAATTCCATGATTCATAACAATAGCCCTAAAGCCATCAGCTGTCTTTGCATGAAATTCTCCCTATATAAGCAGGCAGGCAATGCTAGAAAACCTTCCATTCACTTCCAGCTTTAAAAGAGCTTTCAAGGCATGCACCAGCCCTTTGAATTATCCTCAGGACTGGCAGAAACTGACTGATATGGTTTCAAAACTTGCACCCTGTGTCCTCTAGGATCAGGATCAGCCTAGCATCTGTGTTCTGCATTGATTTCTAAGGAAGTGTTCAAGCTCAGTCCCACATATAACTTATTGCAGTAATCAAGATTACCAGGAGGTACGAATCACGGTGGCAATCCTTTCCAAGGGGGGGGGGTCGTTGCAGTTGGTGTGTGGACATAAGCTTGTCTGTGAAGTGGAACATTATGTGCTTTTCAGTCTGTGACCTGCCTCTATGATGACCTAAACGAAGGAACGGACATCAAAAGGTGATGCACAACACTAAGATGTAGCTGTCCTCCTCTTTAGATCGTTTGGTGTCCGCCTCAGCTCACACAAGGGGTTGAAATGGATCCACTTCTAGCCTTCAACTGAGACTCCAATCCTAAACTGAAGATAAATTGGTGCAATGGCCTCTGTGCTGCCAGAGTATGTCACAAACATGCCATAACGCCCGGCATGACACCGGGCAAGGTGGCACCGGGCAAGTTGGCAGCAGTGGCAAGGAGGCCTCTGTCACCCTGCCAGTGCAATATCCACAGGTCCTGGTGGAGGTAAGCACACCACCGAGCGGTGCGGAGGTGGAAGGGAGGCGGGACAGTGTTCTGGAGGTGGGACTGCTTTTGGGGGGGGGGAACAGGGATGAACAGCCCAAGGGGGGCAGGAATGGCAGAGCAGGCCTTGGCCATATCGCAACCCTCTTCCCAGGTCTTAAATCACTACACTGGACCTCCCAGAACTGCACCAGCTAAATAGGGCAGTCTGGGGCTTACTTGGCATAAGGGGGGGGAATCACCTTACCCCAAGTGGACCTCCAGCCTCCTCCTAACCTGCACTGACTAGTCTGGCTATGCCAGCGCAGGTTAGATTGCCCAACTGATAAAAAAAAAAAAGTTAGGACTGCCAGCCTGCAAGAGTCACTTCTCCAGATTACTGTATTTTAAAATTACATTAGCAGAAATTATCCACCCTCAAGCGACTCTGTGTCTGGCATGATAATACAGGAATAAAAGATTAAAATGCAATTACACATTTTAAAGTTGGGAAAGGTTAATGAACTGTTTTCCAAGTTGAGAAGGATCTGCACACCCAGCATGGAATCACTTAGTGAAATCAGCCACCGTCTCGGCTCAGGCGCAAAAGGCAAAAAGAGACCATGAAGCACAACAGAGAGGGCAGCAAAAGGGCAAAGAGGCTGGAGAATCTGGGTTGGCCATGTGACCTGGTCCTGCAGAGTGGCTGCCAATGGTGCAGGGGAGTGGCAGAAGGATGCAGGCATCTTGTTGTCTCGTGTGCTCCTTGAGGCACCTGGTGGGCCGCTGTGAGATACAGGATACTGGATTAGATGGGTCTTTGGCCTGATCCAGCAGGGCTCTTCTTATGTGCCCCTACAACCACATTAGGTCTTTGGTTTCTCAAAGCGCTGCCTCATGCAAAATTTCATCAATATTTGTGATCAAGAACTCAGCTTTTCCATCTTGAGAGTTAAAAACTACCTAACCTCCCCTCATAGGAAAGTGCTTACCTCCAGAGAAGACTCCCGCAAGCGTCTCACCCCCAACAAAAGTGTATGGGGCAGACATGGAAGGGCATTTTCTGTGGAGTGCTCAAGCTGCGGAACTTCCTTTTATTTCCTGGGAGGTGAGGTTGCCACCTTCCTGAGGACCAATCCTAAGGGCACACTGCGCCATCAGAACCCACGTTCCAGCACTGCAGCATGCTTTACAATGTCCACAAAAGACAATGCACCTTTCTGTGCGGCCCCACTAGCTGCACATAGTGTGGCCACGTTCCAGTGGTCCCAGAGGAAGTCCCACCACCAGTAAGTCAGCGGGGAGGGGGGTGGGGAGAAAGGAACAGGTTGGAGACCTGGGGGGAGGTGTTGAAGAAGGGGGGAATAATAGTGGCAGCAACACTGCCAATATCTACCCCTCTTCCTGGCCTCAATCTACCTTCCTGGGTCCACTCGGACTGGCCTTAGCAAAATTGGTGGCCCAAATACGAATGGGCCGTTCAGGTAGCGGAGGCTTAACCCCGGGCAAGGGAACCCAGACAAGCAGAAGAAAACACATTACACAAGTCAGAATGGATGGAATCTGAAGCCAGAGAAGGGGATTAGGGAATTCAAGGAGGAAGGAAGGCCTGCCAATGGCCACTAACCCTATTGCTGAAGGACAGTAAGGGCAGAACCTTACAGCAAATTATAAATGACGGAGCCTTCCAGATGCAGCAACAGTGGGAGAGGTCCTATTGCTTTCAAGCAGACTGCCTGGCAGCATTGGCTTCCCCAATGGGTTAGGGGGATCCATGGGCTGATTCAGCAGATCTTGTCTGCTATTCTCATGCAGTGTAATGTTGACCCTCTCCAAAAGCAGGTTTTTGATCCTAGTTGTGATCTCTTTCCCCCCTCACCCACCCCCTGCAACACAATTACATCCTCACAGGGGGTTTCCAAAAAGGAAATGGTTAGTTTGAGGGAAGCCATTCATTGGCAGGGGGAATCAAGAGGCAACAAGAGGAAAAGAAATGGCATTCAAGGAATTGTTCAAACCATGAGGGATTTATTACCTCGACATCACAGTGGATAATTGATTTCTTGTACCTCCGTGTGCACACAGAGGCAGGCATGTGCTCTTCATGTAACAGCACCCACATTTAATCTCTACATGCCCATTAAATATCCTCCTCAGATTTTGTCAGATGTGTCTCAAGAGCTTTTACTTCCCCTTGTGCCAGATATACAAGCAAAAAAGGAACACACCAGTGGTAAGCCGGAAAGAGGCCCATGATTTTGGACTATACTTTTATTAAGGCTTAAATCGTCACTTGCCAGACAGGAGGTGAGCTGACCAGCTCCCTCCCCAAGCTGCACAACAGAAATCAAGAGCGACAACATATGTGCGTGTATATACAATACACGAAGTTTTATACAGATGGCACCACGAATGGACATCACCACCATAACTCTCCAGGCATCAACCAAGTGCTCCCCTCTTCCAGGTAGTCTACGTGGTCTTCAGAACAGGCAACCTGTGTGCTTGTTTTTGGGGGTACTCTTTATTTTTTGCATGGCTGGAAATTAACCGCAAGGGATGATGACACTAAGCAGATGGCACATGGGGGTTACCCTGCTCCAATCCAGTAGTGTCATCTTACCAGTACGCTGGGCGGGTCTTCTGGGTGATCGGCAGCGCGCTCGCTGCGTTCCGTTATGTAATGGCAAAAGCCATTTCACCATTACGCAAAAGCTTTCGCCATTACGCAACGGAACGCAGCGAGCGTGCTGCCGATCACCCAGAAGACCCGCCCAGCGTACCGGTAAGATGACACTACTGCTCCAATCTACTTTTTCAAGACATTAAAAGGCTCTCTTATTGAACAGATCATGTGAAACACATCTCGTCCTCTTCCAGCCCCCTCCCCAACAGGAAGCTTGGGCCACTTGAAAGATGGCAACGTAATGCTGCGTGGTTACATGAATGCCACTTTTGTATATAAATGCGCTTTTTTAAAAAATTAGAGAAGCTTTATGGCTTTATTATCCTTTGATCGCTTTAGCTCTGGCACAATAAATACTACAGCCCCTCCATTCTCTCTAAGGGCCGTAAGTCCTCTTCAAAACCTGACAACGTTTCCTTCTGCACGGTTATACAGGATTTCATCCTCGTACGAATCAAAGGACGAGGAACAGTCGCATCTCCTCTTCCTTGGCCCCCCTCAACTCGTCGTACTTTTGGATCACCCATTCCAGAGAGAGCATCACGAACACAGGCTAGAAATGGACCCGCATGACATCATGCGTGGCGACCAACCTCTTACAATTCATACACAGTATCGATAAAGACTTCTGCTTGTCAGCCAAGCAAGGGCGACACACAAGGTGGCCGCAAGGAAGCTGGTACACGGGCTCTGTTTTGAAGTACAAAGAAAAGGTCCGATTGCAGGAAGAACATCCCTGGGGGCTGCCACCTCCGTTGTGCTCTGGGAAGAAAGAAACACACAGAAGGAAGGCGGGCCTGTGAGTGTCTGCAAAAGCGCATGGTCAGCTGTGTATTTTGGGAGACTGCCCTCCAAGGTGAGACACCCCCCCCCCACAAGACAGCGGCTATAGCTCAGGGGCAAAGCACCTGCTATGCATGCAATCGTTGGCATCACCAGGAAAGACCCATCTGAAACTGAATTACCACCTCACTGTAGCCAACACCATGCTAACCCAACATTTATATACCGCTTTTCAAGACTAAATTCACAAAGCAGTTTACAGGCTAATAATAAAGTTAAATAGAACTATCAGAATCACAGTCTGACTTGGTTCAAGGCAGCTTCATGTGTTCACTGAAGACTCACCCAAGTCTTCCACCATGTGGCCCAGCTTTCAAGGTTAAGGCCTGAATATGAGAAGGGTGTGCATGGAAGTGTCATGGAAAAATCCTGTTTTCCAAGCTTTTTTGCTACTATCTGCAATGGGGAAGGTTACAAATCAAATGCATTCAGTATATCCACAGCTATAAACTTGTTGGCCTTTAAGCTCTGTGTTGTTGTATTTTTTGGTGTAACAAACTAAAGGGCCCAATCCTATCCAACTTTCCAGAGCTGATGCAGCTGCAATGCAGCCCCAAAGTAAAGGAACAAATATTCCCCTACCTTGAGGGGGCCTTCATGAAACCCTCTCCACAGCAGGGTGAAGTACATGCCCTGTTGGCATGGACAGGACAGACTGAATGTTCTGAACAGAGTGGAGCAGCTTTCCTTTGTGTAATTGAGGGAAGCTTTTAACACAATGCGATGCTCTCCCACTTTCCAAAAGATGCTCAAGCATTACTATACTGAAAGGGTTCCCAACGTGCTTATTTTAGGGCATCGAGAAACTGCAGAAATTAACAAGCCAAACTCATAGCTTTGCAATAGCAACAACAGAAATAGTAGGGTTGTGATAGGGGACTCAAGGGCGCTGACAGAATGTCTCGATGACTCTCAGCTCATCATATTTCACAGGTTACTGCCAGAATGCACAAAATCCTGAAGATGAGACTCCTACTCATCTGTCGTATGTGGCAGAATTTGACAGAAGTATGCTCTGTCCCGGCAGTCAGGCAAACCTGCAGACGATGAAATGCTTAGCAGGGCCAGAGGGTGGCTACCTCTTTCATGTGGCTTCTCCTCACTGGGGGGGGGGGGGGGTGCTGCAAAACACGTAATTTATGGAATAAACTGTCACAGGATGTGGCGATAGCCCCCAACTTAAATGGCTGCAAAAAGGGGGCTAGACAGGTCCATCAATGGCTACTAGTCATGCTGGCTTCAAGCCACCTCTACGTTCAGAGGCAGGCAGCACACATCAGAACACCAGCTGCTAGAAGGCAACAGCAGGAGGGGGCTGCTTGCCTACAGGGCTCAGTTTCGGGCTTTCCAGAGGCAGCGGGCCGGTTACCTTTGGAAACAGAAGGCTGGCCTGGGTGGACCTTTGGGCTCTTGGAGAGTGGGAAGGAAGGCCAGCCGGCCAGCTCATCACTGCCTATCACAGTGAGGCAAAGCCCCATATCCAGCTGCACTTGGGGGGTGGAGCCAGCAGTGATGTCTTGCAGGGGGTACGCGGGGGTACGCGAGTACCAGTTTCTAGGATTACGGCTGGCCCCGCCCATTCGCCCGCCCACTCGTCGACTCCACCCCCTGCAACGTTTGAATTTCCCGCACGTTTGAGTTGCCTGCATGTTCTCAGAGCCAGGCAGGCAGGCAGGCAGCTAGCGGAGCCTTGCCTTGCCACTGAAAAATGAGCTGCTCAGGGGTTGCTCTCGAATACTTTTGGAATTGTTGGGTCACTTT
The DNA here is from genome assembly GCA_029204185.1 of Lerista edwardsae. Taxonomy (NCBI): domain Eukaryota; kingdom Metazoa; phylum Chordata; class Lepidosauria; order Squamata; family Scincidae; genus Lerista; species Lerista edwardsae. The sequence goes on from JAJKFI010000063.1 coordinate 3,186,015, forward strand.
AACATGATGCCAGGCCTCCTTAACATGTTCTGGGGGTGCTGTGGAATACTGTTGCAACTGTTGGGTCAGTTTACAATTGTCTGAGTCCTCAAAAAGGGCTTTTTTTCATGTCACTTCCTGCCACGACCTCACTTCCGGCTTATGACGTCACTTCCGGTGGGCGGGTCCCGACACGTGCCAATCAAAAGTGAGTACCTGTTCTTAAATCATTTAGATGACACCACTGGGGGGCAGGAAGATCCACAAGGCTATATATGTTCTTCCCCTTGACATATTACACAATAGGACATTTTAAAAATATTTTACAAACCACAGCTTGAAATGCCATTTAAAGACACGTTACGAGGCTGGAGAACCTTCCTGCACCCCCTGCTCTGAATTCCCGGCCTTCGGAAACAGAAAGCTGCAACTGGCCTGCAGACCCAGATCTCCCAATAAGCCCCGCCTTTTTACCATGTCCGCTGCTGGCATTCCAAGGGCCGCTGCAGCTGCTGCCACCCGGTGGTGGTGGTGGTGGTGGTGGTTGGCCTTTTGTCAGGCTAGCTGTGAACAGCGGCATAGAGCTGAGCGCAGAGTTCAAGGCGCTGTCCAAACTCTCCGAAAGCCTTTGCTCATGAGAAACCAGATCTGCAAAGAGAGATGGAGAACCTAGAAAGAGGCACTCTGGCTTAAATAAAACAGACAACTGAATTGTGCGTGTGAGGGAATTGCATGTGTGGTTGGATGCGTGGCAGACTCACTTTGATAAAGAGAGCCACACACACACACCCCACTTCCTCCCTAATGTACATTTGGATTTTGCTATCATTATCATAAGAAAGGCAGAGCGCCGAAGAATAGATGCTTTCGAATTATGGTGTTGGAGAAGACTCTTGAGAGTCCCCTGGACTGCAAGGAGATCCAATCGGTCAATCCTCCAGGAAGTCAAGCCTGATTGCTCCCTGGAAGGACAAATCCTGAAGCTGAAGCTCAAGTACTTTGGCCACCTCATGAGAAGAGAGGACTCTTTAGAAAAGACCCTCATGCTGGGAAAGATTGAAGGCAAAAGGAGAAGGGGGCAGCAGAGGATGAGATGGTTAGATAGTGTCACCGAAGCGATGAGCATGAAATTGGGCGAACTCCGGAAGCTAGTGGAGGACAGGGAGGCCTGGCGTGCTGTGGTCCAGGGGGTCGCGAAGAGTCGGACACGACTTAGCGACTGAACAACAACAACAACAACATCATTATCTTGTGGTGTTCAGCGCAGGACACAGGTCCAAAACTGCCACAAGGGTAGGGCTGTCCTACAGCCTGCTGGGACAGGCTAAATGTCTTCAAGGCCAGTATCTTGGTTCCAACAGCAGCCAGCCATTGCTGGGCATGAGGCAGTAGCATCGGGTGCTCCAAAGTACGGAAGCTCAGTTTTGTTAGCATGGCTGTACACATCTATCTTCTCTTCACCAATCCTGTGAATTGCAGCCGGTCCTCTATTGTAACAGACATACACAAAGAGAGGGCCATAGCTCAAGCGTAACTGCCAGGTTGCCTGTCTGGGAAAGGCCTCTCTCTGCCCAACGGACAAGAGGTGGGCTGCTAGTCAAGAGATGGCCCCACAGTTCAACTCCATAGGAGGCTCCTTTGCATGTTCACAAACACTCTGGAGTCCTACAACTGCTTCTGTGAGAAGTGCCATACAGAACTCAGGGCCCAATCCTATCCAACGTTCCAGCACCGAGGCAGCCAAATATTGGGAGGAAAAATAAAAGCAAGATGCATATTTCAATCGCATCCTGTGATTATCTCTGCATCTCCCTGAACATGGATATCCTGCAAGAGGAAGAAAAATACTGTAGTGATGAAGCAGGAAAGTGCAGTGCCCATCTAAGTCTACAGTATTTGTGTAAAACAGGCTCCCAATAAAGGAATGAACATTCTCTTACCTTGAGGAGGACTCTGTGACTGCTGCCCCATCAAAGGATGCAGCACATGCCCCATTGGCACAGCTACATCAGCCCTAGAAAACTGAGTAGGGTTGGGCCCTCGGTCTTACAGTGGAACTGAGCTAGCAAAGAACCCCACAGCGATGCCAAGTGGCATATTCCACTGCATGGAGATGAAGGACAGATCCCTATGCACTAGGAAGAAAATCATCTTCCAACTCTTCTATGTCCTTTCCTCCTAATAGCATGCTTTGGCATCAACAGTATCGTTATGAGGCAATCGTGTGCTTTGAAAAATGTTTTTTAAATTTTGATGTGTTAAACATTGCTCTAAAGGTAAAGGTTTCCCCACGACAGAATGGTCTAGTCGTGACCGACTGTAGGGGGTGGTGCTCATCTCCGTTTCAAAGCCTGTAGAACCGGCGTTTTGTCCGAGAACAAGTTTCCATGGTCATGTGGCCGGTATGACTCTACGCTGTAGCACACGGAACGCTGTTCCCTTCCCACCGAAGTGGTCCCTATTTATCTACTTGCATTTTAGGTGCTTTTGAACTGCTAAGTTGGCAGGAGCTGGGACAAGCAACGGGAGCTCACTCCGTCACGCAGTCTTGAACTCCCAACCTTGCGGTCAGAAAGCCTAGCAACAGCAGATTAACTCACTGCGCCACCACGTCCCAAACATTGCTCTAGAGCAGTGTTATTCAAACTGTGGGTCGGGACCTGATGTCAGGTGGGTCGCAGAAAGCTGGGAGCAACCATCTTGGAAACTGCAAACCTTAGTATTGTCATATTCCTTTTGTGAATGTTAACAGTTTGAATTTTCAAGTGAGTTTTTTTAAAATGTTCTTAGTTCAGTGCTTTTACATCATATTTTGTCCTAATCTTGCTTTCTGTCAGGGATGTTTCATGGTTGTACTATCGATGCAGTCCGAGAATGCCAGTTTGCATTTGAGGAATGCCATTTTATTATGTTTATGATATTTATTATCAAGCACTTCCTGCTTGATGATGTCACTTCCTGCCACAACGTCACTTCCAGGTTAATGACATCACTTCCGGTGGGTCCTGACACGAGTGCCATTCTAAAAAGTGGGTCCCGGTCAAAAAAGTTTGAATACCACTGCTCTAGAGAAAAGTAATCAGTACGGTTAGAGGACATCTGTTTCAGTGGGGCTGCCCAAAGAATCAGTGTGGGTAAGAGATCCTCCTTCCCAGGCTACAATCAAATTACCTGACCTTAATCAGAAAAATATCCAGACACCTATCAAAGGGTAATTACCATTGAAATTACTCCTCTGCCGGAATTCATGTGGCCAGCCAGCAACAGCTAGGCAGTGAATCAGACAATTAGCAGGCTTTTTGGAAAATATGAAGCTTTTTTCTTACCTTCACCGCTCTAGCAGTAACTGCTAATCTGCATAATGGGGGGGCGCTCCAACTTTTTATTGGAAGGTATGGATAGGGGGTTAATACTTTGGTTGTCAAAGGATATCCTTTCTTTCCAGAACTGGAAGAGAGGCACTCAGTGGCCACTAGGGCAGTGGGGCTCTCAAACATTTTAGCACCAGGACCCACTTTTTGGAATGACAATTTGTTCACGACCCACCAGAAGTGATGTCATGGCCAGAAGTGCCATCATTGTGACACCAGAGCCTGCTGCTTTCCTGAGAATGCAGCCGTAAATTGGGGTATTTCTCACCCATTTTCCAATAGCAAAGAGAATCAGAAAGAAAAAAGCCTCTTTACAACCTTGACACAAGCAAATTCACGACACAGCCCTCCCCCTTTCCAGCATCCCATCTTCCCATATTTTCAACATGGTTGCTCTACGTGCTCCTCAACCCACCTGAAATTGGTTCGCGACCCACTGGTTTGTCCCGACCCACAGTTTGGGAACCACTGCACTGGATGATTCACTTCAGTCAGAAAATCTGCTGAACTAGTCTTCAAGGACAGAGGGGTTAAAGAAAGACTGGGTGTACTAATTAGGATAACTACCTACAGAGAAATATTGGAAAGAAGTTCATCAATGGGTTGGAACTTGCTGATTCTCTGACAAATAAAATCATAAAAATCAAATAGAAAAGACTGGATCATGACTCTCCAAGGAGCTTCCTGGCAAATGCCCACGTCCTGCTTGAACAGCTCTGAAAAGAACGTTAAACAACTAACATGATTTCAGTCTATTATTTTGGCAAAGACTGGGGTGATAAAGGATACAGAAGGAGATAAAGCATGAACTGAAGCAGGGAACGAGGAAAAAGGCTGGGTGATGGATGTCTTGCCCTGAATGGCGCAAGGCACTCCCGCACCCCGATCACTGGAGGGCAAAGTAAACTCTTTTAGCAGACACTGTTCACAGTATTTGTTTGCAACAAGGAGGCTCAAAGACCTGCTTTTGGGTGGTTCTCAGAAAGCCACAGTCAGAACTGAAGACCAGATTCCATGCTGCTCGAAACAGAACAAACAATACTGGAAATATCAGGCCGGAAAATTAACCCCAGATTAGGGAAACAGACAATGGAGCTGCACATTTAGCATTAGAACAGAAAAAGAGGACCAGTCCGTATGGAAGTCCATCTCACGAAATAAAGTGAAATGAACACAGGAAGCCCCTGAAATCTCTTCATTATGGCAGTAGTAACCCCACTATTCCCATCCCCACCCACCGCTGTGTACTCTGAGAAGTCATGTGGTTCACCTGCGGAATGTTTCAAATATACAACATAAAACAGCAGTAGCAGCCTGGTTGTGGAACCAATGGGGGTGTTTGTGTGTGGCGGGGGAGGGGAGAGGAGAGGCCCCGGCTACAGATTAAGAGAACAGTCAAGGTACCTGTTGAGCAGTCCATTTGGGAGGAGTTCGACTCGCACTCCATTTTCATTTTTTTAGCTCGGGACTCAGAGGTAGACGTGACTACAAAGTTTGCTGCAGACAAATGGAACGGCTCCACACCGCGGTGGCTGTCGGGACTCTGCTCCATAAGGTCTATTTTCCTTTTGAGAGAAGACATGGCTATGGAGGAGGCCACCACCGTCCCCAAGGCCTGAGCCCGCCCAAGCAGGTGGGTGCCGGGAATGCTGTGCTGGAGGAGGAAGTGGTCTATCCTGGCCTTCAGAGAAGGGTGGGGAAGGGGCTGAGCGTGCGGGCTGAAGGCCACCCCTGTGAAAGGGTCGCTGGGCACGCGCCCCCACGAGGCCTCGCTCCGGTTGCACTTCTCCAGGGTGCCGTGGTCGATCACCTTGCCGGAGGGCAGCAGCATGGGGAGCGTCATTACCTCGAGCGTAATGGGGTCCAAGAACTCTTCAGGGACGTCCTGCATGGCTTCCACCAGCTTCTGCTCCTGGCTGTCTGGGTTGCCCGCGGGCACAACGTCACTCTCCATGGGAGACGGAAGGCTGGCAGCCTGCCCCCCACAGCCCTGCACGGAGGACTGCAAGGCAACCCGGAGCACGTCATCCGCCACCTCGTGAGGGCAGGACTTGGCTGGCTGGCCCCAGACCTCCACTTTCTTAATGCACGGCAGGCCACCCCCTGCCACATGGGTGATGCAGATTTTCAAGTGCGAGACGCTGCTCAGGGAGGTGGGCCCTTTATTCCACAAGTCCAGAGACGCAGACCCAGCAAAAGAAGAGAGAGTGTCCATCTGATGATGGAATGGAGGCCGTGGTTTGAAGCCTCGGTGGCCGAAGGTCACTTTGCTCTGATTCTTCAGCACAGCTTTGCCCACCAGCGTGAAAACCTCTTTGTCCAAGGCAGGCTGGCTGACCAGGTCTGAGAACAGAGACTCTGGGCTATTCCACGACGCTTTAGTGGATGAGGTAGAGGTGCAAATATCCAGGCCAGTGATGTTCTGAGAGCCACCCGAGGAGATGTCTATGTTAATGCGACAGATTTCTACGTTGAAAGGGAAAGAGAGAGTCACATGGATTGGAGGCTTGATGAAATATTCAGAGCGGAACCCCCGATTTTTCTTGGCAAGGTCTTCCGAGATTAAGTTTTCTACTTCGTAACCATCAGCAGAGATCTACAATAAAAACAAGATTTTGACAATATTGAACTCTTTATATGTCAGCGTAATGAACTGCATAATGAAGGGGCTTGAATTCTCAAACCAAGGAAATCTAGGGATTATGCTAAGGGTCTGCTAAGAATAACAGGAGCTGCTCAGCTCAAATGGATTTCTAAATTGTACAATGTTACACACGCACACATTTTTGAGGCTATGAACAAAGCAGTAGCGCTACTCCAAGGTCTGAAAGGAACCACTAGCACCGCTAAATATTCCTCCTCATAACACAGTCTTGACCTTATGTTTCTGCCAACATCCCCTTTCAACGGTACGTCTGTGAGCTATGCAAGACGACTGCTGGTCTTATTCCTGCAGCATAAACCACCTGCCTACAAGACAAGGGAGCCACTGAGCAGCTGTAAAGTAGGAGGGCTATTGGCCTGCCTTGCTAGCACCCAGCTTTCTGGTCTTCATTATGATGTCATTGCTCTGCCTGCTGATTGGCAACTGGAAGCGTGTGAATTAGTAAGGCTAAAAGAGAACCAGAAGGAACAAAAAGACCCTCAAAGTAGCTACTGATGGGTCAATTTCCTTTGCAGACCTTTGCTCATCTACTGATGATTGAAAATACAACTTTTGGCAATCTGATCACTACACTACATACCAGACACTGGGGGAAAAGGGGGACATGTCAATCCAGTTTTACACTGGCCAGTTAGCAATTCTGGTTTTGTTTTGCAACTATATGATGCTTTTGCAGTACAGGATATCAAAATGCAACAGCCTATTGAGGTAGCTTCTGCTATACAAAGGGATCTGCTGGAAAATATTACGGGATGGCACCTGTTGAGACATTAGTCCTAATTCCCAGAAAGGATTTGCATGAGCAGCAGGGAGCCCCAGTACATCAGTGATTTAGTTTGGCAATGGAGCTACTGAGTCAAGAGCTCTCTGTTCCCTAGAATGTTAACTCCTTCAACCCCAAGCTGCTGCACTGAGCCAGGGCTTGCTGCTGCTTTCATCTTAGATGAACTACCTTGTTGCAGTGAATTCTCGGCTTGAACTGTGGGAGACAGACATTTATCACCATCTTTATGGCTTGATGTGGAGATCAGCTTCCCAACATTCAATCTGGTTCTATAAAATAAAGACAAAAAGTTGTAGTTAAGAGATTTAACTAGATATAGTAGATGCTCCTGGGGCTGCTGTCATGGCAGTAGCATATTATATGGCCTTATTTAATCCAAATAGCTACTCCACGATGAATTAGCTGATTTGCATACTTGGTTTTATTCTTTTGAAGGAGGAAGTTAAAGGTAAGACTCCTTTTGGCATGTGCCTGACTCCGCTTTAGAGGGGAGGTCGTACACTTACTTTCATTCATATGTGAATCACCAAAAAAGAGAAAACATATTCCCTTCCAAAATATCACCAAGCATCAAATCAGGAAGGACTTCCTCTTCAGAAAGCATTGCTTGGGCAAAGGAGAACTAAGAGTGCCTCATATGAAAACAATCCTTCTGGGGGGGGGGAGAAAGATTCACTCCTGCAGGTTTCAAATGCAGCTGCCAGCAGCAAACATGATTTCTGGCAACTACTTGCCACTGGATGTCCAGCATGACGCTAGAGTCCCCTCCCCTGGGTTTTCTCAGTATGTGTCAGCCAACTCTCTCTCCTTCCCAGGACTTTCCACAAATTTCAGCAGGCCCTGGTAGCCAGCCACAACACAGAAGTCTCTGAGAAATCATCAGCAGGCATCGGGAGAAACTCCAAGAAGCAGCAGGAATCGTTTCCACTGCTTCCAAAGCCTCCAGGAAGAAGAACGTGAAAGCCTCTGGCCCAAGACCTTGGAGATCCAGAACCCGCCAGAGATTAATAGACCAGTACAGTCTACAAGGAACAATACTTTGACCCTGTAAGTCATTCATTTCTGCAGCTCACAAGCTCACCCTATACATTCTACAGTTTCCTGACCATTCCGTACATTAAATACTATGTAAGGGAAGCCTGAATGGTTCAGACCAAAGACCTATGAAGTCCAGCATCCCATTTCTCACAGCAACCAACAGGGTGCCTCTCCACAACAGGGCATGAAGACAGCCCTCTCTGTTTACTACCTTCTAGCTTGGGATTCCATACACATTTCAACAACCACCGCCTATTTAAAAATTTGTAACAACTATTAAACAAAATGGCCCAAGATTGATACAAGGGATTCCATGGGTTATTTCCCCTCCCAAGTTGGAAGCCTGCCTTTTCAATGTCCTTCAGCTCCATGAGGGTTCTACACATTGTGATGGGGGTAAGGGAGAGGAACCACAGGGCCCAGGAAGTCTGGGATGCGATGACCATAGCAGCTGCATGACTCCAGCAGGTGAAGAAGGATAGAAGACAACTGCAAGTTCTCACCAAGTATGCAACTGGAGCAGATCGTGTAGGTTTCTGAATGGTAGCTCAGGAATTCTGTGAGACTGCAAAGGGAAGGGGAAGCTGCTGAAGTTGCAAGGCATATATTGCCTTCTTTAGGACGTACTGAAGACTGGGATAAGGGGAGATGATTCACAACATGTCAAGAGGCCCCACATTGGAAGTGAGAGTAGGTTCGCAACTGGGAAACAGTCCTCCCAGCCAGCAACACGGAAGTCCTCCAGAAGGATGGGGTACTGTATCAAGCCTTTCCAATAAGAGGGGGGGGGTAGGAAAGGGAGGATGAAGGCCCCAATAGGGCTCCTTCCTTTCATTTTTTTATGTATCAATACTTATGCCCAGTTGGAGCAATACTGTAATTTCTTGTGTGGTGCTGCATCAGAATGTTTTGTCCAACCGTTATCTCTCTCTGCAGCCTACTACCTACCCTCTAAAAGATCACTTCTCTTCTCCTGATAGGGTAACAGGTTAGCCAGACACGACTGACCTTTCTCATGCTGCCCTGTTTGTTACACAAGAGGAAATAAAGTTATAGTGAAGAGGGACAGACAGTGGCCAGAATTATAGATTTTCTAGCACATCTCTGACTTCCCTCCCTCTCCAAGTCATCAGTATGATTATCTGGACTTCGTTACTGTTACAGCCCCAAAATAAGTCCAAGCTGATTCAGTAGAATTTTCTGAGCCTTACAGCACAGGATACCATGGGAATTTCCCCAAAGTTGACCCATTTCCAGCTGGGAAATCCTGAGGAGGGCCAAAGACAGCCAACAAGATTCTGTCCTGAAAGTTTTTGGATGTACTCATGAGGCATCACAGTTTATAGCTGAGATTATTCACAGTAAAATGAAGATGGCTCTTTTGGTCACAACATAGAGTGGCACAGCAATAAGCCAGACCCCAGATCAACAAGAGGGAGCAGCTGCAACGCAGAAATTCCTGGGGGGTACATATACGTCTTTTAGCACCAACCCCAGCTGAGACATAAAGAGCATTTCATTTTTCACCAATGAAGCTGCTGTACCCAAGTAGCAATACATCCTTCAAGCCTCCCCCCCCCCCCCCACACACACACTAGTCCTCTAGTCTTTCCCATGTGAGTTTGTTTCTCAGGCATTATTATACCAAGGATAAACATATGGTTTAGAGGCAACATTTGAAGTGTCACTATTGGGAAAACTGGCTGGGACCTGCCGGGCTGGGCAGCTGGTCAGGGAAGCCCACAGCAAAGCATGGCCCCCCATGGCTGTGGAAGAGCCGTCGAAAGGCAGCAACGAGGTAAATGAAGCACACCAGGCGTAGTTTACTTGCAGAGATATATATCAGGTTTCCCAATGAGCTTGCATGCAGAATGGTCACAAAACAGTTCGAGGCCAGTTTACAAAAAGAGAGCAGTCAATTCACAGCAACAGGTCACAGGTCCTAACAATCAATCAATCACTAGTATTTATATACCGCTTTTCAACACAAGTTCACAAAGCGGTTTACAGGCAAATAATAACATTGAAGTTAAGTGGCTCCCTGTCCCAAAAGGGCTCACAATCTAAAAGAATGGAGAACACCACCAGCAACAGCCACGAGAAAGACACTGTGCTGGGGTGAAGAGGGACAATTGCTCTCCCCCTGCTAAATATAAGAGGACACCACTTGAAAAAGTGCCTCTTGCCCAGTTAGCAGGGGTCTAACACACTCTGGCAGCACCTCCCTCTGCAACCTCTTTCTCCAACCCACACAGATGGGAGGTAAGCAGAGTGCTTAAGTATTTTTCCTCTGCCAATCACATCCCTGATGGACGGCCAGCGTGTCCTTGCTACCTGGCAGGTAGGCAACTGTTCTGCCAAATTCTCCCTGCTGGGCCTCCCCAAAGGCCCTGATGCCCACACTAGGCTAACTAGTTTCCCCTCCAGAGCGGCCTTAGAGAATAGGCAAGAGAGAGGGGGTTCAGTCACCCACTGGCCTCCTCTCTTCCAGCAGCTTCACTTGGGATCACTGGCTGGCCAGCCTCCTCCAGACTGCCCTCATCACTGGCTTAGCTCCAAACTAAGTCTAGCACCAACAAACCCCACCACCAAACAATAGGCAGTCAGCTTGCCCAAGCCACAACTGCCTCCTCCACTTGGTGGCTCCAGGGGCATGGCAGACATACAATTCCCAACAACAGTCTCCCAAAACAACCTTACCTTATCTAGTCCTTCAGCCAGTCTGTCCTTCAGGCAGGCAGTCCAGCCAGCACACCATCAGTCCAGCACCTACCTGGTGCCCTCCTCCAGCACCTCCCCAAGGTACCATCCTCCAGCACCTATCCAGCTCCTCATCCACACCTTCCCAGGTTCTCGCCTCCAGCCCCTTCCCAGGTTCTCTCCTCCAGCCCCTTCTCCTACAGCTTCCGCCTCCAACTTTATACTGAGGCCAGCCAATCAGTGGGCAGGCTTTAATTCATCAGCCACACCCTTCTGCACCTGTGCTGGCCTCCCTTCAGAGCCAGAGCCCTTATCAGCCTGCAGCTGTGTTCCTGCTGCAGGAGTTCTGGGATTAACCCCATAATCCCTGGTTTACCTGGACAAGGGGCCATTGCCGATACCATTCCCTCACTCCTCAGGGTAGCTCCTGCCTTTTCCAATATAGCAACTCACACAGGCATGCACAGCTGGCCTTGACTGATGCACGTTGCTTCTTCTCACAGGTGTTTCTTAATTACTGCTCCTGTCTTAGCAGTGTTCCGGTGGAAAAATACCACAGGCCTCACCAGTCACTCTCTCTTGTGCTCCAAAACCACTTTGTTATGTGGGTGAAGTTTATTTTACAGATGGTGAACCAAGAGAGTGGGGGTGTGTGGAGATCTGAGTTAAGTGATACTGAACCAATTGCAGTGAATCTTGAACTCTTGCACTGAATGCTTCTACTTCCAACTTTGTTGTTTGAACTAAACATAGTTGGAAACCAGTAGTTTATTCCACGTTTCAGACATACCAAGGAACCCTGAAAACTGAAGTGGAAGCTTTCAATTTCATCCCCTCGTGTGAAAAAGCAAAAGGGGAACACATGAGCAATGGGTGAACTGAGATTTAAATCTAGACTTTGTCACTGAAATAGACTGCCATCACTAACACTTGAATATTATTATCCCAGCCTGGTGACTTTCAAAATATACTGGTTACCCTTTTAGAAAAAAAGCAGTAGATAAGGTTATGTTAGAAGAAATATTTTATTTACAGAAGAATCACCAATAGATCTAAATAAGTTAGCAATTAAGCAGCTTAGGGAACGTGTCAAGTTTATATCCAATGGGAAAAAAGCAATGTCATATGGCTACGCTGCCACACAGAACTTAGTTGGGTCCAGACAGATCAACAGATTAGTTAACATTCTGGTTCTGCTTGATATTTTGGTCCTTTCCTAAGTCACAGAGCCAAACACCTTGTGGTGCAAATAACTCAGCTTTTCTGAGCGGCTACGTCTGAGCAATAAAAACCATTCCCAGAAGGAGAGCTCTATCACTGTGTAGCCAATCTGACGCAGCTGCCTTCTTTTCATATGGTGGAGCCCAAGCAGGTGCTTCGAGTTATAGCAGTAATGGTTCCTATTTGTCACCTGAATGGCTAGCTTCTGGACCTCAAGATGCTGCCCCTTCAGGGGATGGGCAGGAGTTTCACAAGTGTTTGTTGAGTTAGTCAATGCGTCCAAGATTTTACCAGTGAGCTGAACTCCACTGGAGAATGCAGAAGGCTCCCAAGTGGGCAGAGACTGCTCCTGCGGAACTGCACTTTTCTGGAGACACATTTCTACTGGGCTTTCACAAACATTCAGAGGGTGTTGGTTGCTAGACTTCCCCTTTAGAAGTTGATTCATTAAGTCATCTGTAAGAGACACTCCACTCTCTTTTAGTTCTAATTTTACTGCTGGAGCAGCTTCTGTGTTAAAAGGCAACGGTTTTTGGTTCGAGTCTAAATGAATCTCCAGATCAATTGATCTGGTGTGGGGCAAGATCATGTGGCCTTTGACAAACTGGGACCCACCCAACATGTCTTCTAGTAGAGAGACTGCTTCTGTGACTTCTGGCTTCAAGCACATCTCCTTCTTGGCAAACTTCCACAGCATCTCAGCTGCCTCTTGCCTAAGCTGTGGCTCAAGGCGATTGCCTGTGTAATGGGGACATTCAATCTCCACTGCGCCATCAAGGGTAAACAAGTCCCTCTGGAGGTCAAACTTACTCTCTCTGGTTAATTTGACAAACTCGGGGCTCAGAGCATAATCTATCAAGTCCTTCGGGAACCGCTCTGCGAATGCCAGAGCTAACAAGGAGGTGAGGAGATGCTCGGGAAATTTCTGAAATTCATCCATCTTTGTGTGCATCTGTTTCTCAAGGCTGACATAAAATTCCTCTGCATTGGGTGGCTCATAGTTTAAGCATCCAAACGACCACAAGAACTTGGCAATGTCTTTGCTCCGGCAATAAGCTGTCCTTGAAGGCACAGAGGCAGCAACGGCATTCATAATCCTTTCATCAAGGTAATGCAAAGCTGAACAGGCAAGTGTTATGTGCATAACTCCTTGGGTACCTATAGTTGGTATGCGTGAAGGGACAACACTCCCAAGTTGCTTCAAAAATTCAACATGATCAACGTGTGTGTAACGATACATCTTAAGGACATTCACCAAGGCATAATTGCTCATTTCTGCCATTTGGGCACAGACTTTATCTCCAATTTTTCGCATTGTATGCTCTGAAAGTCCACTGTGTGACTTGAAGAACCCTAAGCAAATGGTTCCCACTTCCTCTAGGCTGAGATAATCCAGGTGTTTCAGCACCAAGATGTCCAGTTTCATCATTAAATCTTCGGGGGCTTTGCGACCTTCACCTACGATATATACAAGTTGAACCAGCTGGGGCAAAGTGAGGCTCTTCCAATGCAAGTTAATACAGCTCAATGCAATCTCTAAATACCGAGGAACGTTTCGCCCTAAGCAACGCCACAGGTCAGCCACCAGCAGCTGCTGATCCAGGCTCATGTCCCAGGCTCGACGACAACACTCCGTTTCAAACACGTTCAACATGGAATGAGTGGCTGGGATAGTTAAATCAACAAATGCTTTTAAAACCATAATAAGCTCAAAAATATCAAACAGCTGGATGTTCTCAACTCCATAGCGACACAGCATAGCAAACTTGGTATTGGATCTCAAGCTTACGTGTTGTTCTGTTGGCAAACAGCTCAGCTTACAGAAATATGCTGCAATCATTGCTGGTTTAAGGCTGCTTTTGAACACAGTGACGTTCTGTAAAATCAGATTGCCTTCCTCTATGGAAAGGGGCTGAAGGGGCTCACATCTGTTATAACACAGAGATTCATATTCTGGCCTTTGCTTCTGGAATACTCTGGGATCTTCCTTAGTATTGTAGGCCTCCACAGCAGCTGCTTTTCCATCATCTTCCACAGGGTTGCTGTGGAATTTAGCTGGCTGCATCAAGGTAACCTGGGGAGACAATGACTTCTTGGTTTCCAAATCCAGCAGTACATTCTTCGTGCCTGAAAGCCTTCGTGAACAGGTAATGCTGTATGTATTCTGGATCTGTTTGGCACCAACTCCGCAGTAGTCACTTTCAGATGATCCCTCCTCCAAACCTCTAGCTGCTTCCTCACGACATCCACATTTTGTCCCTATGTAGGCTGATGGATTAAGAGATACCTTGTATTCCGGAGAATTTGAAAGTCTGAATGTGACAGCAGATTTAGTTCTTTTGTCGGCCTTTGGGGAGTTCTGGTACTGTTCTCCTTTTCTGGAGGATATCCTCTTGTCTGCAGCCTTCATTGTAGTAGAAAATGTAGCTTTCCTGTAGGATTGTCCTGCAAATCTTCGGCATAGTATCCCTGTAGCCATGGTCACAATTACTGGGCAGAATTTGTTCCAGGTACTGAAAAAAGGGCAGATGAACAATGAGTGGCTTTGATGGCTTCTCTTTTCTTTTCCGTTTTTTTAAAATCACCCTTTAACACTATAGTAAGATCGTTCTGAAAAGTAACATTTACTGAGTGCGTCAAACCACCACCACAATATGCATGTCCACTAGAAAGCTGAGTAACTCAGATGGCAAAGCTAACCACACTTGCCTAGAAGTAGGCCCCACTTATGACTTACTTCTAATAGACACTTGTAAAACTGCACTCCATACAATCCTGTTCATTCCCCCTCCATTTAATTGGCAAACCAACTCTCACCCAACCAAGTGATTTTGCAAGAGTGAATGACACACACCTTACCGACAAGAGATTATTCACTCAGTATTACAGGTAGCCCTTACAAGACAAAAACATGCAGTATGTTTTATGTCCACACAATAATGTGCGAGTATGTAGCATTTGTAACTTAATTATATGCTTGAATAATTAAGGGTTGAGCACATCTTTCCTCTCAAACACTGTACAGCCGAGATTCACCAATGGTATTTCAACAAGATTCAGAATGACTTTGCTGGATCCAACTCTTTACCACGAAGTAAATGTTCTATGCCTCTATCTTAATCTCTGGCAACATAAATGATTACAACGTTCACAATCCACAATCTAAACTATTCTCAGCTCAATCAAATCGATGCAGTGTGAAGCCAATGCAAAATCCTGAGTGCTAGAAACAAGGCTGCAGTGTTTAATCAATTTACTCAGAAGTAAGCCAGCTGTGTTCAGTAAGGCTGTAAATCCTATCTTACGGGAAACAACACTTCTAGAGATAGGGTGAAATAGCTTTTACTGATTCAATCCACTGTCTAAAAGTTGCATACTTTCAAACCTTTCCACACTCGTCTTCAGGCAGAGATGTTTCAATAAAGCAGAGATAAAGCAGGATAATAAGATCAAGGGCCACTTGAATGCCCCAGAAAATTGGCAGCATTGGGAAGGCTGTGGTATTGATTCAGGAACAGTCCAGATGGCTCTGGCAAAAGAAGACCATCTTGACTTCATGCCCTAAGAATCAACTCTCAGGATTCAGAAACATCCAGTTTTTAAATCAGTCATTCTCAAATGTTTTAGCACCAGAACCCACTTTTTAGACAGACAATCTGTCTGCAATCCACTGGAAGTGATGTTGTGGCTGGAAGTGCCGTCATTGTGACTCCAGAGTCTGCTGCTTTTCTGAGAACGCGGCAATAAGATGGGTTATTTCTTAGCTATTCTCCAATAGCAAAGACTTAAAGGAAAAAAGTCTATTTACAACCTTGACACAAGCAAAATAGCAACACAGCCCTCCCTATTTCCAGTGTCCCATCTTCCCATATTTTCAATGATGGCTGCCCTAGGTGCTACGTAACACACCCAAAATTGGCTCACGATCCACCTAGTGGGTCCCAATCCACAGTTTGAGAAACACTGTTTTAAACAAACAGTATTGTATTCTAGAGGGACGTGGTGGTGCAGCGGGTTAATCCACTGTTGCTGGGCTTTCCCACCGGAAGGTTGGGAGTTCAAGACTGCGCAACGGAGTGAGCTCCTGTTGCTTGTCCCAGCTCTTGCCAACCTAGCAGTTCAAAAGCACCTAAATGTACGTAGATAAATAGGGACCACTTCGGTGGGAAGGGAACGGCATTCCGTGCGCTACAGCGTAGTCATGCCGTCCAGACGACCACAGAAGCTTGTCCTCAGACAAAACGCCAGCTCTACAGGCTTTGAAACGGAGATGAGCACTGCCCCCTACAGTCGGTCACGACTAGACCATTCGGTCGTGGGGAAACCTTTACCTTTATTGTATTCTAACAAAAAGTATTCTTTCAACCAGTATGCTATGACACTAGGAGACTTCCAACCCAATCATACGTTTGCCACACAGCAGTTTTGTGGTTTACTACTGGTCTGGCTCAGATGCTATGTTTCCTGATCTCTAACCCAGAGTTTGATATAGAACATGTCATAGGTTTACCTGCTACCCTATCATCTCCCCTAGTAGACAGATTTCCTTCCCACCTTCTGCTTTGTGATAACCATTACTTGCAGTTCTGTTCGAGTCAGAGCCTATAAAACTTGGGACTAGCCAGAACTGACAGCAAGCCATGGTTTCAAACTATGGTTTGAAGGAGGTTTCCAATCCATCAACCAGAGAAATGCTGGCAAGTGCTGATGTCGAGTCAGACATGAATTGCAACTATAGCAAAGCAAAGGAAGAATCAATGCAGGAGGGAGAACTATGAAAGGGCACACGCCCAATTTCCAAACCAGGAATTGGAGTTGAGGAAACAAGTCACATGAACTGAAACACTTTGGTAAAAACAGCAAGAAAATTTCTGACAATACAAGGTGTTCAGCTGGCTTTCCAGAATTGCTTTTACTTTAAGAAAGAACCTTTAAAAACCAAACCAGTGAAAAACAGAAGCACCAGAGAAAAATCAGAAATGTGAAAGATTTCTTAAGAATATAAGCCCTGCTGGATCAGACCAAAGGTCCATCTTGCATCCTGTTTCAGGGGCTGGAAAACCACAATCAATTACAATACCTCTCCCCTGGTATTTAGAGGGAAACTGCCTCTGAATATGGCAGGAGCATATCACCATCATAACCTGCAGACATTGACAGACATGGTCTATCAGTTGGTTGATTGATCCTACATGAGTTCATCTGACCCTCTTTCAAAGCCCTCTAAAGTCAGGTTTTATGTGCTAATTATTGTTAACTAGCATGAGAAAAAAGCTGACATTGGTGGTTTTAACAAGGATTAGTTAGGTAAGAATGAATGAAAGGCAATGATTATAGCCAGTGCTGGAGGAAAACAGGAAAAAAAAAGCTGAGACAGAGTTGAACAGATTTCTATGCAAAGTCTTCAGAAGGACAAAACACATGATGCAAAAAAAAATCAAATCATTCAGGGTGTTATTGCTGCATTAGTCATACAAACTGGCAGATAAAGTTTTTGTTCTTCTTTAACCTGTCCTAGTTGAAAACAAACAAATACAATTCTTATTCTGTGACCTGTATAGTTTCCATGGTTATTCTCTGCCCCAGGAGAAGGTCTTTGCCATTTGAACTGGGGGAAAAAGATTAAAGCCTCAGTTCACAAGAATGTAGTGTACTATTCTCACACACAAGTACTGCTCCCAATTATATCATCAACAATTCTTCTTCCTTGTCTTTGAAATAGCAAGCCAGTAAGCCAAGCGACACTCTCTTCCAGACCCCTCAGAGTGCAGCATCTTTGCTACAACTCATGAATATTAGTATGACAAAGAGTCACGTGGACTTGAAAACACGCTTGAGTAGGCAGAAATGAGGAGAACTGTCTGAAGAATTACAGATTTTCCAAGTTAGGGACTTGAGGCCAACTATTTTCAGCACTTCTAATCATCGCACAATTCATGGAAGACTGAAACATGGACTTTTCTCTATTGTTTTGTTGTCTGCATCAAGATTACTTTTGTCACTGACAAGAAATCTACTCACTGTTCTACAGAAAAAAATTGTTTTGGGGCAGGCATTTATTTTACTTTTCTTTTTCATTTAAAAGTTTAGTGGGTCCACCAAACTTACAGCTGTAAGAGATCTTCCACTTCAGCACTTCATACTGCTTAGCTTCACCAGTGCTTCGGAATTGGATGCTCCCAGACCACACAATGGCCTTACTATTCATGACAACTATAGATCAGGGATGTCAAAGGCCTGCATAAGCTCTTTATCCAGCCTCCCACAGCATGACACTCAGCTGTTTGAGGACCTTTCCAGGCTTGACTTCCAATTGCCTGCTGAGATGTGATGGCATGCAGCCAAAGGAGAGAACCACACTGTGAAGACAACATCTGGGACTGAGGATTGGCGGATCACAAGAATACTGTATATTTGTAAAAAAAAAAAAAAACCATTGAAAAATGGTGGTTTAGACTAGCCTGCTCATGTAAGCCGCCTTGGGCACTGGCTTCGGCATGGGAAAGGCGGGGTATAAATTCTTCAAATGATGATGATGATGATGATAATAATAATAGGAGCTGAAAGAAGTTGCTAGCCAGCTTATATCTTTCTTATCTTCCTCATGCCTGCAAGGGCTTGATGAAGGGAAACAACACATTTCCCCTCACTGTATCCCCAGTGAAACTCATCCCCTGCAAAGAAAATAAGATCCCTTGGTAAAACAAAAATCATTAGTAAAAAGGGTTATGGAAGTTTGAAACAGATCTTGTATTAAAGAAGTATGTTGCTGCCACCTGGTGCTGAGTAAGTGAAGTCACCACTGAGCATGAGAAGAGAAAGGCTCAGATTGAGCACACACGTTGACTTTCTAAATCAAATTAATCATGCAGCAGACAAAAAGAATACGTTCGCATGATGCATAAATATGCATTTATGCTTTGTGGATAAAACAGGTTACCTGGACTCCTTTCAGTGTGTTTTTGGGACAGAAAAGGCTTCGACTGCCCCAGAGGATAATCTACATAAGAACATACACTAGGGACTAGGTAGAGGAAATGCATCTCTGCTGAGTGCTGACATTTTGTGACTTTTAGTAACTTCTGAGCTATCTTCTTGGACTGCGTGTAGGAGGTGCTGGTTTGCAGATGCTCTCATTCTTTTTGGGCAATAGATTCCAGAAGGTGATACTGAGGGACTCCTATTCCTTACCCTCACCTTTAGCACATCACAGAGTTTTATCCTGTCCAGCTTGTTATTTAACATGTACATGAAAGCACTGAGGAAAGATCTTCCAAGGGTTTGGAGTCGGGTGGCTTATTGCCAACCACAATTAAGCTAAACGGGATGGGCTGCTAGACAGTTTGTCAGACTGCTGTTCCTTTAGTGAAATGTGCAAAGAGACACCTTGTACAGTGGCGAATCCCTTGAACCTAGCAGGAAAAGAGCAATTGTCTCTACTCATCTCAGCACATCTCTTCTGGTAGCTGTTGGTGTTTCTTCTGCATCTTTTTAGATTGTGAGCTCTTTGGGGACAAGGGAGCATTTATTTATGCTATGGGGAACGGCTTCATGAACTTATTTTGTTGAAAAAGTGGTAGTGGGCATGCTCAAGCAAGTTTTGTTCTGGGACCCTGCACAAAACTTGTGGATGCTCAAGTCCTGTGCATGATCTCAAGGCCACCTGAGAGAAGCAGGAAGCAGCAAAGCCTTACAGGGAGTGGCAAAGAGGGTTGTCGCTGTCACTGCTCCCGCACAAGCATACAGGACATTTGCCTTGTTGGCAGCAACAGCAACCACAGCCAAGGAGGCAAGTGTGAGGGAAGAAGCCCTACAGTACTCAGTGAGGGGTGGTCCAAATTTTTGCCCCGTGTGATCCAATACTGTATTTTTGATCTATCATTGGTTGAATTCATGGGTACAGAAGCCTGGATACAGAGGCCCACTATATATATATTTGTAGTAGTAGTAGTAGTAGTAGTAGTAGTAGTAAGGGAATTGGACAGATTTCTGGAGAATGTCCATTGCTGGCTACAAGCCACAATGGGTGGTGCAACCTCATTTTAGGCTACCCCTGAATGCCAGATGCAGGGGAGTGGCAATGAGATGCAAGTATCTTGGTGTCTTGTGTGCTCCTCTAGGCACTGCTCTCTTAGGTGGGTCACTATGAGATACAGGTAGCTGGATTAGATGGGTCTTTGGGCTGATCCAATGAGGCTCTTCTTATGTTCTTAGTATACAGAGAACTAGTTTCAGAAGCAGAAGAGGCTAAAAATCCCACCCAGAAAGTGTGGCATGTATCACTGCATAGTGAATGCAAACCTTGGTTTTGCAAACCAGGATTTGCAACAGAAGAGAAGGCAGATCCTTCCCTGAAGGGCTCAGAACATAGAAACACAAAGAGGGGAGAAAACAGAGGAACAGGAGGGAAGCGAAGGCTGGGGGAGAAAGAGATAAAGTCCATCATGACTATATGCAACCTCCAGATTCAGAAGCCCAACTCCTTCTGAATGCTAAGTACAAGGAGAGGGCAACAGGATACAGGTATCTTGTGTGCTGCCTGAAGCATGTGGTGGGCTATTATGAAATACAGGAAGCTGGACAAGATGGGGGCCTTGGCCTGAACCAGCAGGGGTCTTCTTCTGTCCTTTTGACCTGCTCACAGGAATCTGCCTTTTGAACAGCTTCAAAAGCTCTGCTCTCAGGCCCACTACCCTATAGTGCACCAGATGAAGAGCTTCCACCACCACCAAATCTCTGCACCTGTGGAATACTCCTCCCAGGGAAACCTAGCAGATCCCCCTTTTCAGGTTTCCCTTCAGGTGAGCCATTTAATTAAGACAATTTCGTCTCATTGCAACAGGCTTTCGGTGCCACTTCATTTTACAGCCGTTATTAAACTGCTCTTGCCATTTAAACCGATTGCGGCTCACCTAAACGAGCGTGCATCGAATGTCCTCTTTTAACAGACCTGCACGCCACCCTGGACGCTGTGAGCGGAAAAGCAAGCTATAAAACAGATAATTAAAAAAACGAAAAAACACCAACCAAATTAAGGCGCAGAAGAGGGTAGGACTGGTAGATTCCCAATAATATAATGCAATAGTAGGGAGGGGAAGGGGGACACGAGCAGCAGCGTGCAGCGAACACGCGCGCACCTGACAGCTGTGACGCAGGCGCCCGAGGGGCCTGGCGGAGCCACGAGAAAGGGGCGGGAAGGGGCTGCGCGCGCCGCTGTCAGAGAGGACGTGCCCGAGGGGTCCTGCCAGAGTGAGGGGGCGGGGCCGGGGAGGGCCATTAACGCCGGGAGAGGGGGGGCTCTATCTCCTTCTCCCCCCCCCATTCCCAGCGGGGGCGCGCGGGAGCCTTTGCCCCGTACCCCGGTGGGATGTTCCGCCTCCACGCTTCCCTTGCTCACCGGGAGCCGCTCGCCTCGTCTTTCTCCACAGCCGCCTCTTGCGGCTCCCAGCAAGCCTCCTCTTCTCTCACAGGCACTCTTCCGGTCACGTGGCGCCGCCCACTTTGGCTGCCGCACTTCCGGAGGCGGCGTACGGAACCCGAGTGGGCTAAACGTCCGCACGAACGGAACCCGAACGAGTTTTCGCCATGAAGGTAGAATCAAACCATGAAGTTATTATACACTGGAGAAGCCATGACGTCACGTTCTTGAAGCCATGGACGGAACAATATGGCTGACTCAGATCATCGCCGCGAAGGAGGGGAATTGCCGCGAATTCTCGAATAAAAATCTCCCTGCACGCGTGTAAAAGTTAATTTCAACCTCTTTAAGCATGCCTGCGTGTTCTGCATACGGGTGTGCGAATCGCTGAACGAAAAATGGGACTTAATTTCCACGGAAAGATTCATGTATTCACATTACATCGGTTCAATAAAACTACCGTTCCGTGAGTACTGAACATTAACAGAATTTGTTTTTTTTCTTTGGGGGGGTGAGTGTAGAAGTTTAAAAAAGTACTCTTAATAGTCTAGAAGTAAAAAAGAATTACTCTCATATTGACAACTACTTGTGTCATGAAGAGATTTTAATGTAATTTTCCTTCGCGGCGATGATCTGAGTCAGCCATATTGTTCCGTCCATGGCTTCAATTCGTGCCTATCAATTGTTAAGGCAGGGCCAGGGGTTGAATCAAACTCGAAAGCAGGAGGAGGTGGGAAGAGCAGACTGCGCAGCCGCTGTTGAAAGCTGCGCTTCAAGGGCAGAAGACCGGCAGGCGGCGCGCGCCCTCGCGGTTTTTTTCTCTCGGTCCCAATGCGCATGTGCCAATGAGCGGTCGCTGGGGGCGCTCCTTCGTTGCTAGGGTTACGCTCCGTAGTTTTCTTCTTGGAGGGCCGCTGCTCGCGATTAGGCGCTAATGCGTGGCCTGCCCCGCAGGGTTGTTGTGAGGAGGAGGAGAAGTCTGTGTAAACGCAATCAATCAAAATCAATAAAGGCGCTCTCCCCCCCCCCGCATGTGCACGTGTGAATGCACGGATTTGGTGCTCTTGAAGCATGAATGACAGTGCTTCTCATGCCTCTGACATGCCTAGGAGTGTTAAAACACATACACATCAAAACACAAAACGAATAAATGCACAAAACACCACATTTTGGTGTTTTCAGATATTTTCCCGAAATAAAGCTCAATTACTTTTCCAGTTTCATAGTCAAAGTTATGGTTTTCCCAGTAGCAATGTATGGATGTGAGAGCTGGACCATAAGAAAGGCAGAGCGCTGAAGAATACACGCTTTCGAATTATGGTGTTGGAGAAGACTCTTGAGGGTCCCCTGGACTGCAAGGAGATCCAATCAGTCTATCCTCCAGGAAGTCAAGCTTGATTGCTCCCTGGAAGGACAAATCCTGAAGCTGAAGCTCAAATACTTTGGCCGCCTCCTGAGAAGAGAACAAAGACCCTCATGCTGGGAAAGATTGAAGGCAAAAGGAGAAGGGAGCGGCAGAGGATGAGATGGTTAGACAGTGTCACTGAAGTGATGAACATGAAATTGGGCGCACTCCGGAAGCTAGTGGAGGGCAGGGAGGCCTGGCGTGCTGTGGTCCAGGCGGTCAGAAGAGTCGGATACATACAACCAGTGATGTCATTCAGGGGGAACGGACCAGAACGGGTGTTCCGGATCCTAACGGGCTCTGTGGCTGGTTCCGGGTTCCCGACAAGTGCCAATCAAAAGTGAGTTCCTGTTCCTAAATCATTTGAATGACACCACTGGATACGACTTAGCGACTGAACAACAACAACTTTTCGAGTTAGAAATAATACTGTTAGAAATAATCTGCTGACATTTAAAACAATGAGAACTTGAAACGAGAACTCTTAGAATAAAAACACATAGCACCGCTTTCTACCTTTCATATCATGAAATCTGCCAAAAAATAACACCCTTTTCAAACATTCCTGCATACCACTTTGCAATCTTCACCCTGTTACAAACTGTTGAAGGATGTTTTATTTGCTATGTGTTGTAGACGGTGTTCATTTACCCTGAGTCAGGCCACAGCTGTCTGAAAAGCCAAGTTGTGGATGATGGTTCTTTTGGGGGGGGGGAGCATTTATTTAAGGATATGCTCCCAGCAGGTGAAAAAATGGCTCTGCAGCTGCTTCAGGATGTGAAACGGCAGATCATGATGCTTATGTGTGCATGCATAAGATAAGTGTGGCAAAAGGAGGAACCTTTTAAACCAAATTCCCCTCCTTTCTCCAGTCACATCTTGAATTTGAAGTTCCAGTGTGGGATTTGAGCATGCTGCCACTGGCTCGGGGACTTTTTATATTGCAAGAGCCACAGGTGAGGCCCCAGCAGGTGCCCCAACACTGCTGGCCCAGCTGACTTTTGGGGCTGCTGGAAAAACTTTAACCCTGGTTGCAAGCAGCCAGAGAAGGGAATAATAAGGTATGAATTCAAAAAAGCATTCAAAACCAAATTTTAAAAAGCAAAATAATAAAATCAAATACATCTAGCTATGCTTCCCTTGCTGCAGCTTACTTGATGTAAATTCCTTGTGGTCCTGCATCTCTCATACAACTGGGGTGGTTGTGATGGTTGCACCAATCTTCCAGCAGTACTCAGTGTTCACAGCAAGCGAGAATCACAGCAAACAGTCTAAAAAGCACCTTTTGGCTTAATCTTATATCACTGACGATGACGGCGTCACCCCATTGGCCAAGGAAAGATCCCCTGAGCATCCTTACCTGGCTTCTGACCTCTGCCAGGTGAGCAAGGAAACCAAGGGGAGCGATAGGCCTGGGCCAGTAGTGATCTGGACTGGCTTGCTGGTGTTGAAAACAGGGTGCTGTACTAAATGGACCTACTGTATGGTCCAATTTGGCCCGGCTTTCCTTGAAATTTTATCTGGTCCACAACAGACTGTGAAGTGCCTGTCAGCTGCGCTAATGGAACAGCGGCAACGTGTTCATGTTTCAGAATTACGAGTGGACTGGCCCATCTGTCCCGGTTCATTCCCTACATCTGCTGCTCTTCACGGTTATTGCCATGATCAGCAAGCATGCAGCGTGGGCAGAGAATGATCTCTCAATCTCCAGCTCAGATATATAGCTATAGTCTGCTACTGAAGAGGCTGATAGAAGACCTGAACAGTGTTATGGTTCGATTCTAATCTGCATTGAAAAGGACGAGGAGTCCTGATGTACTCAAAAACTCTTACCTGCTGTGTTCAAAAACCCTGAATTTGACTCGTGCATGGAGAACCCTGCCAGCATGGCTCGGAGCTTGCCAAAAAGTGACTGCCTTATCTAGGATTTCCACTTTCTGCAATCTGGGCAATGTGGTGTCAGGAGCTGGGGTGTGAGCAGCCTGAGTGAGCCTGGCAGCACATTCCACAGGGCCAGGACCAAGCAGCAAACAAGTCTAGTCCTACTTCGGATTGTGTTCCAGCCCGGCTTTGGGTCCCTTTTAGAGGCAGGACTTGGGAATGAGGTACTGACAAGGGTGGGGAATCCTGATAGGAAAAAGTACCAAGGCAGTATTTGTGTTGCCGTTGAACCAAAGTGCAGCCATCTTAAGACTTTTGTTTAAAGTCTCTTGTCTAAAGCTGCGGAAATATGTAACTGTTTTCCATCTTTGCTTTCTTTGTTCTCACTGAATTGACCCCGTGTAACCTTCTCTTTCCAGTGTTGCTAATTCTCACCATAGATAGAAAACTGGTTCAAGCTAGCAGGGCAGAGTCTCCTCCCTTATTACAATGGTCACGGCGTATTCTCAAGGCCCAATACAATGAGCTCAGAGCATCTCATGTCCCAGCCTCTGTGTTGTAATTTTCCACCAAGCAGGAACTTGGAGGAGGAAGAGGAGGAGGGTTATAAAAATGCTTGTAATCTATATTTTTTTTGTCTTTTCCCCTGCCTTTCAAGGGAGACTGACCCGCCTGCGCAGGTGTAAAAAACATGATCCTCATACTCTCGTTTGGTTGTTTGCCTTTTTAAATGCAATCCCCACGATAGAAACTATTCTAGGCTGATTTTCGGCAACATTTGGACTACTCTCGGAGTCAGGGAGGATGGCTCATGTCTGTGTACTGGCCTCTCGGACTCCAAGAGTGGTCCAAACACGCTTTATGGTGTCCCTTGTGCTAGCCAAACTTTGTTGGCTTAGCTTATGCCAGCCTAACTCACTTTAGGATTGCACCCTTAATCATGTCCTTTCTCTGAAATCTTCTTCCTGGACCGAAAGACCCTCCAGCATTTCACCAACGAAAAAGGGATTCCCCAGCCCTTGCATGAAGGACGACACTCTCTGTCTGACCTGCCTTTCCTTATTACCCAGCAAGCTCTGCGATATTCACTTACTTTCGCAGTAGCCACGCCTGAACTTCAGAAGCAAATGCACCCACCCAAGAGGGTTAGTTCCTTTGGCTCAAGGTACCTTCAAATCTGAAAGGTTTTGCTAACTTAGGACCAAGTTGCACTTTACTATACCCTAAACAAATAAAGCGGCCCATCGGCATACCTGGGGGTGGTCAAGGGGTGCGAATGCCCCAGGATGCTGTGGGGGTGGTGGCAGTGGCATAGTGCCACCCCCTCTCCTTGCAGTGCCCCCATCACTGCAATTATTTCCAGGGGGGCAGCAGCTGGTTGGATGTGTGCCAGGCGGCACATCTTTCAGGACTGCCACTGATGTGGCCCAGTGACTTTCAATGGACATTTTTTCTCTGTGTTTATTGTGGGGGGCACAATCAAGAGTATAACTGCAGTGGGGGCGAAGTCCTAAAGCCCCCCAACCATTTCGTTTCAGTTCCAGGCCCTTTCCATGGCACCTCTCCCTTTCTGCCATTTTTTTAAAAAAAGAACAAGCTCCAGAGGCCTGGTCACGCATTCAAATATGCTAGGCTAAGAGGCACTTCTGAAGTGGTGGCTTTCTCATATTGATCAGGGGAAGAGCATCTCTCCCTATGTGCCCCAGTGGAGCATCTTTTCCAGTGGCTTTTAGTGGTATCTTGCATCTTTTTGTGAAGCCCTGTTGAAAACAGTAATACTTATATCTGTGCAATAATGCATAGGATTGTGCAGTAGGTTTCCCCATTTCGTATACAAATGCTCCCAGAAAATAAAATGGCCCTTTTTAAATGCATGCAGCACCGACTCAGGAGAGGGAGCCTGTTCAAGAGGTAGAAAATAAGTTCCGTCATCCTCCGGTCCAGACCATTGCTCTGGTACTACAGATGGCAAGAGGTTGCTGACAGTTATCAGCCACGAAAGCATTCCAACATGACTGTGACTAAATGCCATTGAAATGCTTAGGCAGCCCCTTTAATTAAATCAGCTGTTTAGCAAAGGCTTTAATTGGGCTGTGACAAGCTCCCAGAACAATTGTGACGGAATGATTCTCCCTGTGTTTTTCTTATTAGCTGCCACTTTCCCTGAAGAGCCAGTTTTCGCAGGCTGCAAACTGCAAGGAGTATTAAGAATTTAGGAGGAGAAAGAGGTCTGCCTGGTCCATCATTCCTAGCCAGATGCTTCTGGAAAGCTTAAAACAGGGCAGGAAGGCAAGAACCCTCTTTGGTGGTTTGAACCCAACACCTGGTATTCAGAGGAATTTTGTCTCTGGATGTGCGGCTAATAGAACGTAAGAGTCTCACTGGATCAGGCCAAAGGCCCATCTAGTCCAGCTTCCTGTATCTCACAGCGGCCCAGTAGATGCCCCAGGGAGCACACAAGACTACAAGACCCATCATGTAGCCTGTGATGAACTTTTCCTCCAGAAATCTGACCAATCCCCTTTTAAAGGCACCTAGGCCAGATGCCACATCATGTTGCAAAAAGTTCTAGATTAATGACCTGCTGGGTAAAAACATATTTTCTTTTATCTATTCTCTTCCAACATTCAATTTTATTGGATGTCCCCTGGTTCTGTTGTTGTGAGAGAGGGAGAGAACATCTCTCTATCTACTCTATACATCCCCTGCATAAGTTTGTATATCTTAGGGCGCAATCCTAACCTGGAGTTAGGCCAGCACAGTTTGGCCGGCACAAGGGACACTGTAAAGCGTGTTTGGACCATGCTTGGAGTCAGGGAGGATGGTGCATGTCTGTGTTCTGGCCTCTCTGACTTAGCGTGTGGTCCAAACATACTTTACAGTGTCTCTTGTGCCGGCCAAACTTTGCTGGCCTAACGTGTGCCCGTCTAACAGACCCTGTGGGGACCATGCGTGCACCATGCATCTCGGTCCACCACAGTGTGCAAAGCTGTCTTGCAATCCCACAAGAACCCTCACAATATGGTACAAATAATCCCTCCACAAAATCCATCATAATGCTGTGCCAGTATGAAAAATCAACTTCCATTTCGATCAATAAAAAGATCACGACAGCTTCAGATTTTTAAAGAGGGGTCTTTCTCCATTTTTATTTTTCCTCAAATAAAAACCTTTCACAGTCAGATGGAGATATAGACAGATAGATACATGTATAATGTATTTATTTATATATATGTACACACACATATATACACATACCTCTATACCGATATATATATGTACACTATCCAAAAAAAAAACCACCCCAAAGGCAACAGCTTTCCTTGTCTTTGTACCCAATGAAGATGTACAGGAGAATCAAAGTTGAGTGTGGGATGTGCCCTAGGTTGAAACAACAGATTTTTTAAAATGATTACATCTCTGCTATACAAAAAGAAAGTGAATTTGAAAAAAAAAAATACAACCAGCAAGGCAAGTTGATAGAACAATGTTTGAATGCAAGAGTGGGAGAGGAGGTGAACCCCACATGGTAGGATGTTAGTTTGGAAAAGTTTCTTTTTCCATATTGAAAATTGTGTATGTCGCTCTCGCTCTCTCTTTTTGCAAACCTCAGACATAGTTCAAAGAACCATCAACAGTCAACACTTGACTAAAAGATTAACAGTTTTGATTCAGTACACTTCTGGCTTGAATTCACAGTAAAAGCAGATAAAGAGATTGAGGCTTCCTTAAAAAAAATTAAAAACATCAAGGCAGTTTTGCTTCCGAAATGCTGGCCAGTCTAGTTGTGTTCTTGTGTGTTTGTTTTAAAGATACAATGTTCAGTAAATCTGAAACCTGCAGACTGGCAGAGTCATTGTTATTGCTGGTGCAATCGGTACACACACAGTTTCCTCTTCCACTGTTTCAGAAGTGCAGCTTCATGGGCATTTTACTCTTACCTGCTTTTTAAGAGCAGTGGTTACATCTTGTACTCCTGCTGTGGTGAAGAGTTCGCTTCTGGTGAACCTGCTGCAATTACTCTCACTGCAACCTGCATTTCCCATTTGCACTGTCCAGTCCCTTAACATTTCCCCGCTCCCGCAGCAGCTAGGAAAGATTCTCCCATCATCCTGTGCAGCTGGAACGATCCTGCCCATGAAACACAGTGGCCAGAAGGCAGTGATGTCAGGACGCAGATTTTGGGAGCCATTAAAGGAAACGGCCAAGTACTTCATGGCATTTAATTAATTGCCTCAGGGGGTGCTATCAGAATGTTCTGCCTCCAATGCCCAACTGGTTTGGTCAGGCCCTGCTTGTACCAAGCAAACTAGTTCTGGTGTGGGGGGAGGAACTGAAGTCCTTGCTTGAGCTATGTACAGATGGACCACGAATCCATGGATCCTGTATCTACGGTTTCAATTATTCACAGATGTCAACAGGAAGCTGCTTCCTGTTAATGTTTTGGCCGGCTCTCCCTCAATCGTGTCTTCTGCCTGCCTGCTCATTGCATTCCCGTTGAGTGACTTGTAAAAGCAAGAAAGGAAGGCAATGGGGGGGGGGAACCCCTATACTTAACATAGGGTATCCACGGGGAGGGGGGCAGGAACCTATCTCCAGTGGATACCAGGCCATGCCTGTAATAATATACCAGCTGAAGCCCTACTTCCATTCCTGGAACAGTTCAATGCACTCCTCAAAACTAGCAAGGTGCATCCATTTCATTTTAACACTATAAACGTTTGAGCACAACGCAGATGAAGTTGGTGGTGGCTCATTGGCTCTGGCCTTTGCAGTTCCTGGCTCCAGGAGTTCCAACTATGAAAGCATAAGCCTTTCTGTGCAAAAGAATTCCATATCCCAGAATTCCACAAGGCGAGCAAGAACCAATTTCCTGGGGTGGCCTTTCTAACTCTTTTTCCTCTTTGGTAACTCACGGAGGGCCCAATCCTTTCCAACTTTCCAGCATTGATGCTGCTGTGCCAACAGGGCATGGGCTGCATTCTGTTGTGATCGGGGCAGTCACAGAGGCCTCATCCAAGTAAGGGAATGTTTAGTCTCTCTAGGCTGCTTTGCAGCTGCATCAGCACTAGAATATTGAACAGGATTAGGCCCTAACAACGATAACTTGGGATAGAACCCCACCACAAATTGCCTGTTACCAAGAACAGTGCACAGGCCAATGGTGTGTGCAAATCTGGTTGAGAATGTACAGCCATACGAGACTAGAATGGACAACAAATCATCATTGTAATTGTTAAAAAAAATTCATGCCAGTTGTGTGGTTTGTGCAGAGTTCTACAGAAATGCTGCCACATACTAGGACACTCCATAGACCTTTCTATTTGTAAGTTGCAGGTGATGTATCTTGCAGCCCCCATTTGCACTTCCAGACTAAGGGCACAATCCTAACCGGGAGTTAGGCCGGCACAGTTAAGCCAGCAAAGTTTGGCTGGCACAAGGGACCTCATAAAGTGTGTTTGGACTATTCTCAGAGTCAGGGAGGATGTGTGCTGGCCTCTCTGACTCAGAGCGTGGTCCAAACTTACTTTACGGTGTCCCTTGTGCTGGCCAAACTCTGCTGTCTTAACTGTGCCGGCCTAACTCCCAGTTAGGATTATGCCCTAAAACTGAACTCAACCCAGAAAGGCAACAAGGTGCAGATGTGCCCCTCTTGCCAATCTCACGCCCACAGAGGTCCAAGACTGGTAGAGAGTTATATCACTTGTGAGGACATTTTGGCTCAATCTCTCTCCCTCCCTCCCTCTTTGGAGAAGCTCCAGTAGTAAGATGATTATTTTTATTAGGGGATAAAGAGGGGGTTCTTGGTGGTGAGCTAGGGTCCCCCTACCCCCCAGAAAGGGGATCACAGGATAGTTTCATAGCTACAGACTCTAGTCCATATGCACATGTCCTCTTGCCTTTGAGTGGCAACTGAGGAACTGTAGAGGATGCCTGAAGATTTGGCTCTTCCAGTTGCTTATCTCATTCCAACCTGCATGGGGAAACTTCTTATTCCTTATTAGCAAGTTCTGCAGAAGCTTCCTTTGGGTGAGGGGCAAAACAGCTCTGAAACACCTCTCTTGATAACACATGATAACATCAACCCTTAGAAGAAAGCTGAAGACGACCACTTCTGAAACAATTTTTGAATTCATGACAAAAAAAATTACAAACTTTCTCTGAACCTCAAGATTGGATCCTTTGATCGAGAGCAGCACATTTTATAACAGAAGTACAGTGACAGAGATATTGTATCATTGTGCCCAAGTCTCTTGTACACTCACATCAACTTGTGTGGGACAAAAAGGTAAAAGGCTCGCTGTCAGCTTAGCTCAAATCACAGTGGTTATTCCCAGAAACAGGTATTTTGAAACAGAGTCATACTTGCAGCTCCCAGATCTAGCAGTTTCCCCCAACTGTTTAAATCTGGGAAAAGTCTACAATACTCTGAACCAACTCACATGGCATCTGTGTGGGCTGGACTTTTGGAGTTCCCTCCCCCAGCCCAAATAGTGCTGTGCAGGTGGCAGAACAGGCCGTCTGAATGAATCATTTGTCACAAGCTCAAGCCCCCACTGGACCGAATGTCACAACACTCGAGCAGTAGCTGACCCACTGGAGGTTTACGGTCGTGAGAAATGACTCTGATGGACCGAATCTGGTGCAGCATCGGACTACCTGAGAATTTCAGCTTTTGCTTTGAAGAAGAGCAAGCAACTAGCCCTCATGCTCGTGAAGAGAAACAACTGAAGGTTTACAGGCAGCAACTGCCCAAGTCTTGGCAAATGAGAGAGGCTAATTGACCAGCACTTGAGAGGGTGCCCTCACAGCTGAACTGAGAGTGCGTAAAAGCCATCTTACTGTTGGTCAGTAAGAAGTCATGGCCCAGGAACCATGAGTGCCACGCAGATGTGGCAGAACACACACCTTAACTCCTTGTCAGTTTTAGAGCTACCCACACTACAGCAACGGCAGCCACTGCGGGGATATCCCCAACCACATGCCTACTATGGATCCTCCAATCAGGTCTTTGGTCACATTGGCCAGGAATTGGAAGCAAAGATTATAAAGTGCCATTGCATTGGAGGGATCCTCTTGGGTCATTTTGTTCTTGGTCGCTTCAGTCAACAATGCATCTGCCTGACATGATGGCCTCTTTTGAAGGGAATTCTTCCCGGCACGAATGCATCTGAAGCAGGGCTGCGGGATCTCCACACCTTCATTCAAGTGAACTTTTCTTTAAAGTCACAAATCAAAGAAACAATACACCGACATTGCAAAATAGATTAAACCCTCAGGTCCCCCACAAGACTATCAACGGGTAGACAAAACAGACACCAAAACAAGACTGCCATGTTTAACCCTGGGAAAGTACACAGTGACCTCAATTCCCTAAGAAGTCCGTGGGGCTTTTGAGAATCCCCCCAAGATATTGTCTCCTTGTCAGAAACTCAGTTCTAGACAGTAGACATCTGCTCTTACTGCAAAACCCAGTTACTAACAGCTTTCTCTCTATTTTTTTGTGTTTTGCTTTAATAATCCTATATACATATACAGAACAGTTATTTACATCCAAGTACACTTGTCTTTGTATAACTTAGCAGCATATAAGTAAATGATTTGCTTCCTATTTCAATTAATAAGCACTTCACATCCAGAAAACCTGGCAGTAATTCTCCTAGTTTGCTGCTAGCCATGGCATGGTTTGGTTACTGGTGACAGCCATACCATTAGGTAGAGAGAGGCAACCGTCACAGGTGGTAGATCCTGGCAATCATTCAAGTGGCAAATTATTTGCTTAAAAAAAAAAATCTGTGATCTGGTTTCAGGTCTGTCCTTGAGAAAGAGTGGCTTGCCTAAAGATCAGATCCTGGTTTGATATCCTGGCTTGCTAACTAGGAGTGCAATCCCAACCTGGAGTTAGGCTGGCACAGTTAGGCCAGGCCATCTTAAAGTGCATTTGGACCACTCTCGGAGTCAGGGAGGATGGCGCACGTCTGTCCACTGGCCTCTCTGACTCCGAGAGTGGTCCAAACATACTTTACGGTGTATCCTTTGTGCTAGGAAAGTCTAGTGGACGGGGAAGAACAGTCAGTTATCTAAATGCAAAGGAGTGCCGTGTTTTAGATCCTTAATAAAAGCATTACGTACCTCCCATTCTAGAGGCGAGTCAAAATGTGGATGATGGAACGCCACCAAAGGAATGGCGTTTAAAAGCATTCAACTTACAGCATCCAAACAAATGTTGCAGTCACCAATTTGTTGTGGGAGGTCTAGGGACACATCTGCACTTCAAATATAAACCAGCAGTGAACTGGACTAACTTTAATGCCTTCCCCTTAAATCATGGAAGGGGTAGTTTTGTGGAAGTGCATTTTAGAAATCCTCTATTCATGACACAAAGCTAGAGAGAAATGTTTCCCCTTCTCTCACAAAATAAGAATTTGGAGTCCAGCACTGGACAAAAATTAAGACAATGAACTTGATTGGCAATTGACAAAACAAGAAATGTTGGGCCCAGTTTTTCAAACTTTCCAGGGCCAATGCAGCTGCAGTGCAGCCCTGAGATAAGGGGATAAAAATTCCCTTCCCTTGAGGAGGCCTCTTGACACACACACAGACACACACACCGTAGGATGCAGTGCATCTGCTGGTATGGCAGCATCAGGGCAGGAAAGTTGGATTGGATTGGGCTTTGTATGGCACAACGTATCATTAACTTATGGAATGCACTGCCACAAGACGTGATTATGGCCACTGGCTTTTAAAGCGGATTTGAACATTCATGAGGAGATCTTTCATCCGTTGTTTAATCATGTCATCTCCATATTAAGAGTATGTCTGAATATTCAGTGCTGCAGAAGGCAAAACAACAGGGGAGAGCTGTTGTTTTCAGTCCTACTTGTGGACTGCCCAAAATTAGGTGGCCACTGTTGGAAAAAGGATGTGGGTGGATTCTTGACCTGATATAAGAAGAGCCCTGCAGTATCTTCTCCAATTTGTTGGAAGCCACAATAATTAAACTGGCTTGAAACAGGGTTAGGTTTTAGAGCACATACGCTCTAAGTATCTTTTTACCTGGTACACCTTCTATTCCAGGCAATGCCACATTTTCTCAGCGCTAACTTTCCCTTTTGCCACCTGAGCTCGCACACCACTGCCAACACCTTTCCTGTAATGCACACCCAGCACTCTTACACTCTTCCTCAGCGTAAGTTCAATTTCCCCGCTATCTGCATTAAACGTTGGTTTTTATCAGACTGGTGTAGCCTGCATTCCTTTCCTGCCCTGGGACAGATAAGAAGGACCATTAGAGAGTGTGAGAAAACAAAGTCAGGGAAAACTGATGCAGGCCAGCAAAACACCATCTTGAATAGCAAATCCTGTCCACAAAGACTGAATTGGAGACTTGCTTTCTCCTTAGATCTCTCTCTTTGTTGGGTTGACTAGATTTCTTTCCTCTTAAAATGCTGACCACCAGAATCTGGATGTCTTGTTTCTCAGCCATGAAATTCTGTGGTGCCCCCTTTTCCGGCTTGTTGCACCTATAGGAGCACGACCCTTTGCTGTGTGTGACTAGAAACCTGGTAATACCCTCAAGTTGACAGTTGTTCACCCAAGGCCATAATCAAATGGCCATCTGGCAATGGGGACAGATTTGAGGGGACAGTCAAGTGTAGCCACATTTATTAACATTTTTGCCATCTATGTATTGTACTGGATAGATGATAGGGGCTACTTTTTATATCACAAGGAGCATACAACTGAGGTTGAGCTGGACCGCCCCTGAACCCCAGCCTTGCCTTTACACACTTGGCAGTTATCAGACTTGGCCGGGTCTGGGATCAGGATGAGGAAAAAAGCACTTGAAACCCTGAAACATGGGGAGATAACGGAACGGGGGACGGGGGAAAGGGCTGCCTTCACCTGTGCTTCCCTTCAGCGGCGTCATGCAGCCGGAATGCTGGGCGGGAGGAACAGGTGAGCGGCAGCCCGCCCGTTGCGTTCCGGTCCGTTTCGCCGTCTTAAGACGGCGAAACGGACTGGAACGCAACGGGCAGGCTGCCACTCACCCGTTCCTCCCGCCCAGCATTCCGGCTGCATGACGCCGCTGCTTCCCTTTCAGTGTAAAATTAGACATTCCCGGCTTCCTTTATATGCAAATAGGGAAGATGAAGGAAAAAAAAACATGGCTGCCCCATCACATCTAGTTCGGCCCGTTTGGCCTGATCCAGCAGGGCTCTTCTTATGGTCTTATAAGTGGGTTCATCACCATATCCAGGCGTCCTCAGTTAGGGCACAATCCTAACCAACTTTCTAGCACTGACCCAGCTGTGCCAATAGGGCATGTGCTGCATCCTGCAGTGGAGAGGTAGTCACAGAGCTCTCCTCAAGGTGAAGGAATGTTTGTTCCTTTACCTTGAAGCTGCATGGCCCTTACCCCAGTGCTGGGAATTTAGTTAGGATTGCGCCCTTAGTCTCTAAGCAGGCCTCGATTATGCTTAACTGTTTATACTAAATGTATTTTCTTTCACAAGGCTGCCACCCACTGCATAGGCCCAAGATAAAAGCACTGGGCCCACAACCCATCCAAATCACTGGGATCGTATCAGCCTCAATCCCAGCAGTTTGAGGCTGTGGGCTGACAAAGCTGTGGGCTGTGCAGTGGAAAGTTCTCCGTTGTGTGCTTATCCTACCCAACTGTGTTTATTCTGAGGGCGCAATCCTAACCTGAAGTTAGGCAGGCACAGTTAGTCCAGCAAAGTTTGGCCGCCACAAGAGATACTGTAAAATATGTTTGGACCATTCTCAGAGGCCTGCAGACAGACATGCGCCATCCTCCCTGACTCCGAAAGTGGTCCAAACGCACTTTATGGTGGCCCTTGTGCCAGCCAAATTTTGCTGGCCTAACTGGGCCAGCCTAACTCCAGGTTACGATTGTGCTCATACTCCTCTCTAGAAACTTCACACCTCTCATTCCAACCCTTCTCAGTGGATCAAGTCTTTCCATGAAAAAAAATGGTAAAAAGAGTTCTACCTCTAGCTTGTTCTGGGGAAAACAGTACAGTTTGCACCGCCTAAGAGAATTTCCATGGTCCTGCTAGCTAATCCACCCTGGAGACAGCAGATATTGAGGAAGGAGGAAGTGTAGGGAAATGTTTGCAGCTGGATTTTGTGTGTCAGAATATTCCTTCCGGCTGTAGAGGTTCCATGGAGTTACCCTTCCCACAACCACATTGCCTATTTCATGGCTTGCTCTTGGCTACATCCAAAAAATGGGAATTGGGAGGAGGAGAAAACTTATGAACAATATTAAACAGTGGCCAATGTTAATTGTAACATCTGAACGTTCATTGGTCCTCCTGGACTAACAATACATGCCAATTTATATCACCTGAGTTCAGAGTTCCTCTATCTGAAAATGGGTCACCTCACATTTATGTACGTCACCGCTGCACCCCACAGGGTACTAAAATCCAGCTCACACTGCATAGTATAGATTTGTATATGTGAGGAAGTGCCCCTTGTCCACATATGCACTCCTTCCCCCCGCCCCACGCACACAATCCATAGAACCTCTAGAGCGCAATCCTAAACTGGAGTTTGTTGTTGTTCAGTCGCTAAGTCGTGTCCGACTCTTCGCGACCCCCTGGACCACAGCACGCCAGGCCTCCCTGTCCTCCACTAGCTTCCGGAGTTCGCCCAATTTCATGCTCATTGCTCCGGTGACACTATCTAACCATCTCATCCTCTGCCGCCCCCTTCTCCTTTGGCCTTCAATCTTTCCCAGCATGAGGGTCTTTTCTAAAGAGTCCTCTCTCCTCATGAGGTGGCCAAAGTACTTGAGCTTCAGCTTCAGGATTTGTCCTTTCAGGGAGCAAACTAACTGGAGTTAGGCCGGCATAAACTAAGCCAGCAAGGTTTGGCCAGCGTAAGGGCCACCAAGAGTGTTTAGACCACTGTTGGAGTCAGTGAAGATGCCTCACATCTGTGTGCTGGCCTCTCTGACTCTGAGAGTGGTCCAAACATAGTTTACGGTGGCCCTTGTGCTGGACAAACTTTGCTGGCTTAGCTTATGCCGGCCGAACTCAGTTTAGGATTGCGCCCCTAGTATAATTCGGGCCTGTGTGGTAAATGTTGTAGTGAGGAAGCCCCACTGACAGGCCTCCTCTGCCATCCATACAGCCTATGTGGCAAGGTGCGTGTTAAGCCAGAATTTATCCAGAACAAAGTCCCACTGGTATAAACAGGACTTGCTTCTGAATAAATGGGATTGGTCTGAATACGGTACAAATGAAATCTTTCGTGAACTGAGAACTTGCTTTTTATCAACAATGTTTTAGAAAAATGATAGTGTATCTACACTACAAAAGTATATCACATTTACATTGGTTTAACTGTCATGGCTTCCTGCAAAGAAACCTGGGAATCGTAGTTTCCTGAATGTACTGGGCCTTCTTAAAAAAAAAAAATTCCCTAAGTCTCATCACAGAACTACAGTACCCAGGGTTCCCTTCGGAGAAAGAACTGCTATGAAGCCAGGATCTGATGTAAATATGACTAAGGATTTGGCAAAAGTGAGAGGTTCATTTTTATTAAGCAATATGGCTGAAATGTCCTGGCCAAAGAAGATGGTTAGGCTGCCTGCATGAAGGCCCGACTAGGTGTGATGTGGAAGTTCCATTTAAATTCTCAACATCTTTACCTTTTTCAAAAAGCAGTCATGATTTGGGGGGAGAGGCTGCTGTGGATTGGGGCTGTGGTGCAGATGGAGGGAGTTTATCCCTTGCCACACACGATACAGAGTGCAATCCTAACCTGGAGGTAAGCCGGCACAGTTAGGCCAGCAAAGTTTGGCCAGCTAAAAGATCACCGTAAGGCACGTTTGGACCACTCTCGGAGCCCGGGAGGATGGTGCACGACTGTGTGCTGGCCTCTGACTCCAAGAGTGGTCCAAACGTACATTACGGTGTCCCTTGTGCTGGCCCAAACTGTGCCGGCCTACCACCAGGTTAGGATTGCGCCCACAGTCCCAATCCAAAATTGCCTCCCTCCCTTCCCCTCTGGAAGCTACCAATAGCCATAGACAGGGAAACGGTTGGATGTTGTATCAGGAAACAGCGGCTGGAGTGGGGAGGAAAGTCCAAGAATCACCATATGGGGCAAAGCGTTAACCTGTCATTTTGTGGGCCCAATTAAAACTGCCTCACCCACCCCATGGCTGCTCTTTTAAGAAGACGTCAGATGTTCCAGGGGAGGGCGGGAATGGCAGGATCTGTGGTGCCCTTGTCCTGTGGAGCAAGCAAAGAAAGGAATCCTGATATCTGACCCTCCCTAGCACACCAACGCACACCTGTGGCTAATCTTTTTTCTTTTTTTTTAAATAACCTGGAGAGCACCAAAGCAAGTCGGAAGGGACCAGTGCAAAGGAACTTACGCTGCTGGTTATATCGCACATTGTCCATAGGAAGATCACCGGCTGAAGTACATGCACAGGAATAAAAAAGGCATCCGCTCAATGCCTCCCTCGGTTCTTAGATCTCCGTGGACTCTATCCTCTCCAGCCGGGAGGGAGTCCATGTTTTTTTCTCCTCCGAATGTGGTGGGCTGGTGGCCTTGCTGGACATTTCATTCACCTTGTGCTCCAGAATCTGGTTCTTCTGGTACATCTCCACATAGTTCAGCTGCAGCTGCTTCTGGTACTTGATGACCTTCTCCTTCTCCTCCTGCCATGTGCGGCGTTCCTCCTCAAAGTCCGCTACCTGTTGCTCCCGCTGTTGGCGCTCTGCCTTCAGCTCCCCCTGGAGCCTCTCCACCTCCTTCTTCAGCGCATGGAGGTTCTCCTCACTCTGCCGCTTCATCTTGGCCTCGTCGCTCTCACAGGCCAACGTGTCCCTCGCAAGCTTCTCGCTGAGCTCTGCGCTGAAGTGTGGTCCCCCTAGGTTGCTCAAGGTCTGCTTCAGGTTGGAGACCTCCAGCTCGCACTGGTTGAGTTTCTCCCTCAGCATCTGAACCTCGCCCATCTTCCTCTGAAGGTCGTTCTCGCAGATCTCCAGGCTGACGCTTTTGGTGCTAAAAGAGTCTTTTAAGGTCAGGATCTGCTCCTCCTTCTCTCGAAGGAAGCTCTTGCCCTCCTTCAGCTGGGTCCGCAACCCAACTATCTCGTTCAGCTTCTGGGAGACATCTGCCTGCGAGTCCTTCAGCTGTTGCTTCAGCAGAGAGATCTCGCCTGCCTTTTGGCACACCTGGAAGAGAGACGTGCTTGTAAGGCCATTTCGACACCAGTTAATTAGTGATTTAAAATGCTGCATCGCCCCCACTGAATGATAAACATGAAATGTCACAGGAGTGCCTATTCCGTATTCTGCACTCAATCCCTTGGGGGTTCTTACGTATCTGTGCAGAAATATCTCCCACACCTCTTGCTGGAAACCCTGGCACTCGTCCCTGACTCACAGCAGAAGGGGGCAAGCCTACATTTGAATCTCCCACTGGTTGGGTTGGAGCGCTGAGAAAGAAGCAGAACCCTTCCACCGGCAGCCACAACTGGCAATTGGACTGGAGAGGCTTTGCTGGGGATTTCTCAGCTATGGTGATCAGGGACATGCCATATGAGGTTGTGCTCTCATCCACATGACCTGACAACATTTCAGTTGGATCTGCAGTGTGCCAAAGTCCAGGATAGTCTGGGGAAGGAGGAGACCAGAAGATGGCATCCCACTGATGGCACAGTGGAGACACTTTCCTTCCTGTGAGTAAAGCCAGGTATTTCCAAGGCATATGGTCAGAAACGCCATGAAGTCTGTTTGTAGGACAGTCAGGCTTCAGCCAACGAATATCAGTCTCAGGGCTCTCTAGCAGCCCGGAGAGAATGAGAAAGAGCGTGGAAGCTTGAGAA
The DNA here is from genome assembly GCA_029204185.1 of Lerista edwardsae. Lineage (NCBI taxonomy): Eukaryota > Metazoa > Chordata > Lepidosauria > Squamata > Scincidae > Lerista > Lerista edwardsae. Next base: position 3,225,358 of record JAJKFI010000063.1, read on the forward strand.
GCCTCAAGGCCTCCTTCAGCCTCTTCTGACAGCAGCAAGAACCGGAAGTGAGCCCAGGAACCTTGGGATAAATATTCCCCACGTGCCAGAAGCATACCCAATTGATTTGCCTTGCTCTCCCGGAAAGGAGAAGGAACTCGCCTTTATCCTGTCCACATTCTGCCAGTCCAAGTCACCCACAGCCCAATCCTAAACTGTATTGGAGTAGGCAGGCGGGTAGGCCTGCACTCAGTAGTGTCAGCCTACCGGTACGCTGGGCGTGTCTTCCGGGTGAGCGGCAGCGTGATCGCTGCGTTCTGTTGCATAACGGCGAAAGCCCGCCCGCTGCAGCGGGCGGGCT
>JAJKFI010000063.1:3226097-3249271 GCA_029204185.1 Lerista edwardsae
AGCCCGCCCGCTGCAGCGGGCGGGCTTTCGCCGTTATGCAACAGAACGCAGCGATCACGCTGCCGCTCACCCGGAAGACACGCCCAGCGTACCGGTAGGCTGACACTACTGCCTGCACTGAATCCTAACGCAGACTGGGAGGCAGCTGGAGCTCACCGTGGGGCAAGAGGATATTCCCCCCTTGTCCCAGGGTACGCCCCAGTCAGCCTTATGGAGCTGCTCGGATCTGCGCCAGCAAAGTAGTAGGCACAAGTCCAAGTAGCCAGGAGTGGCCCAAATTGGGGCCACCTAGCCCGGGGCCGGAGTCTGGCTTAATGGCTGTGTCCGGTCTCTTCCCCCTGCCCTGCCCTGCCCTCCCTTTGCCCCATTAGCCTCCGGCACACCCTCATAGCCTGGGCCTGCGCCCACAGAACTCCACCGGCAGCTGGTGGGGGGCCCAGTGCCCAAATCCACAGTGCAGGAATGACTTACGGCATGCTTGCGACAATGCCGTGCCAGCACAAGAGCGCTGTGCCAATGCAATGCCAGGTTAGGGTTATGAGAACTTTAAATGTCTAACTGGACAGTGGACCTTCATTTTCCACTCCCAGGACCGGAACCCCCGTGGAGATCAAAATCCATAGGTACTTACATCTGTGGATTTTGGGGGTCCCAAACCCTTCGGATGCGACCAGAGTCCAGCTCTAGTTGTGTCCGGAGGATAACAGCTGAATGTATCCCTGCGGGTTCAGCATCCACAAATCTGCACCTGCTGAACCTGTGGCTAACACAGGCCGACCTGTACTTCCATTTTAAGCAACGCTAAGGGCTGTTCTTGCTTTGACCAAAGATATGAACATGAACAAGAGCCCAGCATCCAGCACCTCACAGTTGCCCATCAGATGCCGCTGGGAGCACGCAAGGCCACAAGATCCCTGCCTCCTGGCACACACCCTCGCACCTGGCATTCAGAGGTAGGCTACCTCTAAACCCTGGAGGTTGCCTACCATGACTTGAAACCTGTGACGGACGTTTCCTCGGCAAAACTGTCCAATCCTCTTTGAAAAGATAAGGCTCCCTCCCGCTTCTTTAGGCGGACATGGCAAACCAAGACAAGCCAGGCCTGCTAATCATCTGCTTGCAGTGGCGGATCTACAGGGAGGGCAAAGCTCTAAGTGTTGCAAGGAGCCTTACCCTGTCATGTAAATCCCTCCTCTCCCTTGCTGCTGTAGCCAGTAAGCAACGCCAAGATGTTGCTTTTCCCTGTGAGGATTGGCTAAAACGGTGCAGGAGAGGAGTGATGTCCACTGCAAGGTAAGGCTTCTTGCAAAACCCTCCCTGTAGAAACGCCTCTGTCTGCTTGTAATGCCTCCTCCTACGAAGGTCTCTGCTCCTTTCTCCAGCAGCCCACAAAGACTGAGAGCAATTCCAATGCAGGCCTTCCTGCGTCAAGAGGGCTCTGCCAGTTTCCCAGACCCCTGGATGAGTGCCAAAGCAGCAGGAATGCTAAACTTCCCTAAAAAGGTAAAGGTAAAGGTTTCCCCACGACCGAATGGTCTAGTCGTGACCGACTGTAGGGGGCGGTGCTCATCGCCGTTTCAAAGCCTGTAGAGCCGGCGTTTTTGTCCGATCATGTGGCCGGCATGACTCTACGTCGTAGCGCACGGAACGCCGTTCCCTTCCCACCGAAGTGGTCCCTATTTATCTACTTGCATTTTTTAGGTGCTTTCGAACTGCTAGGTTGGCAGGAGCTGGGACAAGCAACTCCGTCACGCAGTCTCGAACTCCCAACCTTGCGGTCGAAAGCCCAGCAACAGCGGATTAACTCGCTGCGCCACCACGTCCCCTTAAACTTCCCTAACCCTACGCAAAATTAGCACCGCTCCGAAACAACGGCTGCACATTGCACTTTCAAACTATGCGTCAGTCTCACCTCCCACTTCGTCTCCTCAATCTTGGGAAGGAACTCAGCCTGCTCTTTCTTGAAAGCGACAAATTTCTTCTCCAGCTCTTCCCGTTGCTGGAGCAGCTGCCCGATGTCATCCTGGAGCTTCTTCTTCTCTTGCTGAAGTTTAAAGATCTGGAGCTGCAGAGCTTGCTGGGCCCTCTGGGCCTTTTTGGAGACCTGCTGCAGCTTATTGGCGTAGTTTTGCCGGAGATCCTCCATCTCTCGCTCCCAGATCTTCTGCTTCTCTTCGAAGACCTGGTAGATGGCCGCTTCACTCTTGTCAAGGTTCCTCCTCATCTGGAGGACCTCCTGCTCTTTCTCCCACAGCCTGTCCTCCAGGTCCTGGATGATGTCGTCCGTGGAAGGAGAGTGGAAAGGCATCGTTTCGTTGAGATGGTTGAGCCTGCTGAACGAAGACGTGCTCTTGCTCGATGACCGTCCGCTGTCTGAGGTAGATATCCCGTTGTATCCCACAATGCTCTTTTCGGCGTAGGTCGTTCCGATGCGGTTTATGTGGCTGGTTGAAGCGCTCATTGGGCCAACGTGCTGGCTGTACCCCGTGCCGTAGGTGGGCAGGCTGGTCAAGGAGTTGCGGCCGGAATCGGAGAGGCCACCTGCTTGGGTGCTAGTCCTGTTAAGGGTGGGCTTCTCCAGGCCGCTTTTGACTGTGGAAGGGCTATTGCTCTTGGTGTGGCTCAAGGTCTTCCGACACTCCGTGAGCCCATTGTTCTGGGGCGGGCACAGATTCTGCATGGAATGGAAGTTTTTAGGAACTACAGGTTTAAAGGCTGAAGGTCTAACTAAGGGCTCGTTGCTCTGCAGGGAGACAAGAAAAAGAACAGAGAAGCAAATTATCAGTGTGCTCCTTGAGTAAGCAAAACAGTTGGCTCTCCAGTCAGGATTTGGTATAGCCTGGCTGAATAAGAACATAAGAAGTGCCCCGCTGGATCAGGCCAAAGGCCCATACAGCTTCCTGTATCTCACAGTGGCCACCAGGTGCCTCAGGCAGCACACAAGACAACTAGATACGAGCATCTTGTTGCCACTGCCCTGCATCCAGCACTCCATCTACCTCTAAAATAAGGAGGTTGCACTACCCATCATGGCCTGGAGCTTGTGATGGACTTTTCCTCCAGAAATGTCAAGTCCCTTTTTAAAGGCACCTAGTCCAGATTCCATCACCACCTCCTGTGGCAAGGAGTTCCACAGATTAATTACACATTAGAGTAAAAATTATTTCCTTTTATCTGTACTCGACACTCAATTTTAGTGGATGTCCCCTGGTTCTGGTGTTGTGAGAGAGGGACAAGAACATCCTTCTCTCCAACCCATGCATAATTTTGTATATCTCAATCATGTCCCCCCTCAGGTACCTTTTTTCTAGACTGAAGAGCCCCAAACGCTGCAGACTTTCTTCGTAAGGGAGGTGCCCCAGCCCAGTAATCATTTTTTATGCTTTCTTCTGCACCCTTTCCAGCTCCACTAGGTCCTTTTTGAGATTGCGTACAGTGCAATCAGAGCTGTATGCAATACTCCAGATGTACAATGGCATAATAAAATTATGGGCACAATAAAAAAGGGTGCAATCCTAACCTGGCTGGCACAGTTAGGCCAGCAAAGTTTGGCCGGCACAAGGGCCACCGTAAAGCATGTTTGGACCGTTCTTGGAGTCAGGGAGGATGGTGCATGTCTGTGCGCTGGCCTCTCTGACTCGGAGAGTGGTCTATATGGTGTCCCTTGTGCCGGCCAAACCTTGCTGGCCTAACTGTGCTGGCCTAACTCCAGGTTAGGTCTGTGCCTTAAGCTTCATGGCTGAGCAGAGATTGAACTTGAGTCTTCTCAGTCCAATTATTATAATCATACACCACACTGGCCCTACCCCTGGGCAGCTATTTTGCTATTTTGTATATCATCCCTTCCCCAAATTCCTGCCTCTCCCATATACAGTACAAGGTTGGGGGCCCTGGATTATAAATTCCCTCCTCTCTCTTTCCATCCCATCTCCAACCATCAGTGTCCAACCCACAGGCCTCTGGAAAGAAGGAGGTCATGTAGCAACCCTTCTGTATTAGTCTCCTGCATTTTGTATTCTGATGAGAGTTCCATTTAGCTCTCATAATTAATCCTGGTCAACGGCTGTCTGGAGCGCTTGAATTTATGTCACACCCACCAGCTAATGCTGAAACAATTTTTGCAATATAGGTGGCAAGAGAGGGAAAAAAAAACACCAGTGTGCTGGCTGGAAAATGATGCCAACGGATTCTGGCTGGAAGAGGCAGTTTCTAGGATATTGGCCAATAGGCAAACAAGTTGGCTTCTCATCAAGTCATCCTGCACATCTGAAGCCAAAGACTTTTACTTTTTGAATTTGTACAAAAAACAAAGTTCAGGGCCCAATCCTATACACAGGGCACAGTCCTAACCTGGAGTTAGGCCGGCACAGTTAGGCCAGCACCTGGGCCACTGTAAAGCACGTTTGGACCACTCTCAGAGTCAGGGAGGATGGCGCACGTATGTGTGCTGGCCTCTGACTCCAAGAGCAGTCCACACATACTTTACAGTATCCCTTGTGCCAGCTGCTTTGCTGGCCTAACTCCAGGTTAGGATTGCGCCCACACACCCCAGGATGTAATGCATGCTTAGGGTTACCAGATAAAAAGGGGGACAGAGTGCCTATACCTTTAACCGTTGTATAAAATGGGGAATTTTTGGCAGGTGCAGCTTTTTAAACCCTTCCATGTTGAGCTGCACATGCCAAGATTCCCCATGCTATACAATGGTTAAAGGTATAGGCACTCTGTCCCCCTTTTTATCTGGTAACGCTAAGCATGCTGGAGGAAAGGTCCATTGTGGGCTATAGGCACTGATGGATTGTGCAACCTCCTTACATTGGTGGTGGGCTACTTCAGAGTACCGGGTGCAGGGGAGTGGCAACACAACAGAATGCAAGCATCTTGTTGTCTCTTGCCTCCCTGGGGCACCTGGTGGGCTGCTGTGAGATACAGGAAGCTGGACTAGATGGGCCTTTGGCCTGATCCAGCAGGGCTCTTCTTATGTTCATGCTGCATTGGCATGGCTGCACCAGCAGTGGAAAGTTGGGTAGGATTGGACCCTCAGCCGCCAGCGCTCTTTATTCATAAGTTAATTGACCCTGTAAAACTAGACATAAAGGGACTGTCACATCTGATTGTCCAAATCCGACCCAATCATATAATAACAGCAGTTCTCAAACTTTGGGTCTGGGATCCACCAGTGGTTCATGACCCAGTTTTTGGTGGTCCACAAAACTGACAGGGCAGATTAGGCTACGTGCATCAAGGGTTAAACAAGCTGATGCTTGAGAGGAAAGCACTGCTGCCCAGTCCCCATCATAGCCACATGAGTGTATCTCTAAATCAGGCAGAAGCCTCTTGGGCCTCTAAAAGGATTGAGAACCACTGATACAGAAGGTCAGGTTGGGGAGAGCATCCAGTTTTTAGAGCACATGATTGCTCCTGGTTCAGACCCAGGTAGGCCCTATTGTCCACAAAAGACAGCCAGATCTAGGATGCTCACAATAGAGCTGAAAAGCAACAATTCTCCCCTGCTGTTTGACCAGCAACTGGTACTCAGGGATACGCTGTCTTGGCGCTTAGAAATAGAACTTCGCTAGCATGGCTCAGAGGCACGGAGAGACTTCATCCAGGAATGCCCGATATCCATTTCTAAGCATCTAAATCCACGGCCATCGTGACACCTTGTAATTCCATAAGCAAGAAAATTCCACAAACAAGCAAAGAGGTGCAGGTGGAAGCCAAGTCCAGCCTACCTTCCAACGGCCTCCCCTCCTTATGCTTTCCTACTTTTCTGAGGTCCAGCATTGGAACTGAGCAGGGAGAAAAATGCAGAGTGGGGAGGGGCTAGGAGCCGAAACTGGGGGTCGGGATTTTCTACCAGCATCTCTTTCACTAAACATTGGAATCTCCTCCCTCACTCTGAGTTTAGGGCAAACTTGGGTTTTAATGTTCGATATATTGTTTCATCGATGGTTGCTTAGAAATATTTTAAAGACAGGGGGAGAAAGGAAGATAGAATCAACTAGCAGGCATCCAGCCCTTCCAAGCAAAGAGAGTCCTAATGCAGGCGGATTCACCCGGGGAAACTGATGGGGGTGAGGCAGGTGGAAGAGACCCACGTGGTCAGTGATGTCATGCAGGGGGAATGCGGGGGAACTCAGTTCCACTTGTTAAAATTAGGGCTGACTCCGCCCACCTCACTCTCCCGCCTCCCCCCTCCCGATTCCTCTGCAAAGAGCTTTTCTTCTTGGTTGGCCAGCACTCAGAGTGTTAAAGGGAGCGACTCCGGATTCCTAGGGGGGCAAGGGGGAAGGGCTGCAGTGGGGAAGTCCCGTCCTGCACAGCCCCCTTCCTCGCTCCCTCCAGTGAGTTCCTGTTCTTAAATCATTTAGATGCCACCGCTGCACGTGGTCAACCTGTGAAGCAGCTAACCCTCTTGGATTTCTTACAAGCACAGGCAGGCTTGAGAAGGCAGATCTGGCCAGTCACCCACGCTTTGCTCACAGCTCAGCCGGACTATTCCAACCTGCTCTACGTGGGACTGCCCTTGACATGTGCGAAATCGATGCGGAATGCAGCAGCCGGATTGCTCGTGGGGGCAGGAACATATTATCCCCATCCTGTAGGATCTACAATGACTTTCTACACATTTCTGGATCCACATTTCTGACCATTTCTGGTCATTACCCTTCAAGCCCTGCACAGGTTAGACTCTCAATACCTGAGGGACCACCTTCTGTCCCATGAAACCGCGACACATCCATTAAGATCTTCAGGAGAGCCTGTCCTTCATGCCACTGGGCAAGACTCACACCTGCACAGAAGAAAGCCCTCTCCATGACAAGTCTCCTGCCTTGGAACTCCTTGCCTCAGGGAGCTTGAGAAGTTTCCTCTCTGTCCGCTTTTGAAAAGGAACTTAAGACCTGCTTGTTCCACAAAGCTTCTGGCTTGTGCGCGGCTGTTGAAAAGTTTTATTTTTTCCTTGTTTTTAACTATTGTAAAAATCTAATATCACTGTAAATTGCTTAGGGACTTGGGACTATTTGTGAAAGGCAGGATAAAAGGAAATGAATGAACGAACACACAAACGAGGACTTTGGCACTCCCTGCCCAGGGAGATTTGCCTCGTCCCTTTTCAGTTGGTTTTTTATCATGGTTGGAAGATCTTTCTGTTCAGGCAGGCTTTTGGGCCAGGTGCTCCATGTGACTGATTGATCTCTGCACCATGCTCTAGCTTGTGCTTTTAAGTATCTTTTGTAAGGTGCTTTGGATGTTCTGAAAGCAGAAAGGTTATACCCAGTGATGTCATGCAAGGGGTACGCGGGGATACGCGAGTACCGGTTTCTAGGATTACAGCTGGCCCCGCCCATTCGCCCGCCCACTCGTCGACTCCGCCCTCTGCAATGTTTGAATTTCCTGCATGTTTGAGTTGCCTGCATGTTCTCAGAGCCAGGCAGGCAGGCAGGCAGCGAGCGGAGCCTTGCCTTTCTTTGCCACTGAAAAATGAGTTGCTCTGGGGTTTTAACATGATGCCAGACCTCCTTAACATGTTCTGGGGGTGCTGTGGAATACTGTTGCAACTGTTGGGTCAGTTTAAAATCGTCTGAGGCCTCAAAAAGGGCTTTTTTCATGTCCCTTCCTGCCACGACCTCACTTCCGGCTTATGACGTCACTTCCGGTGGGCGGGTCCCGACACGTGCCAATCGAAAGTGAGTACCTGTTCTTAAATCATTTAGATGACACCACTGGTTATACCTTTTAAAAACAATAAGCAGGCAGGCACCCTTTAACGGACTGGTGCCCTCTTTGCTTTGCTGGCCCCACAAATTTTAGTTCACTTTTCCAGGTTACACAGTGAATATCGAATTGGTGATGCTTTCCAGCTGTCAGAGAAGGGTCACCACCATTTTTGAAGATAAACAGACACTCACCTGGTCTAATTTCCCAGAGATTGGCAAGATCTTTGGTGGGTTACTGGGTTCTCTGTACTGGGGAGGAGGCAAATTCTTCTCATTGTTGGCGGCGACGTTCCCGCACAGGTCGGCTTTCACCTTGTCATTCTTGCGCAGGTCCCCGTTGATGTAGATGGAGTTGGAGATCTTCTCCGACTTGTAGGTCTTCTCTTCGCCAGAGTAGCGGTTGGAGAACTCCCGGGTGGAGTAGCTGTTCCGGGGTCCGTCGACTTGCCGGCTGCTGTTCTGAGTCCTGGTGCCCACGCTCTTCATGGCAAACTCTTGTTCGTTGGCCACTCCGCTGCCGACGCTTCCCATACTGCTCTGGGACGCGGGTTCGGAGAGCCTGGGCTCGAAAGGGTGGAACGCTTCCTGGCTGTGAAAACTGGGGTCACTGAGGACAGCGAGGGTCTCTAATTTGGCCATGGCGAGATATGGAAGTTGAGGCACAAGTCAGTGGCACTAGAAGAGAAGGAAAAGGAGACACAGCAACGGTTAAGGAGAGAATTTGGCTTCCCAAGGGTTCAGTATGAGCAACGATGGACACAAGAGAAGCACAGCAAACGTGCTGGGAAACGAAGGACAGGAAAACTCTTTGCTAGGCTGGGATAAGGGGCAAAATACACTCTGGGCACAACCCCATACTGCGCTGAGCTGGCAAGGCAGGCCAGCCAATGCCATATCCAGTGCAGTATAGGAGAGGCTGGAGCCTCCCTGCGGCAAGGGAGCATGCGCTCCCTTACCGTAGGGGAGGTGCCAGCCTCCCCTATGGGCTCCTCGGATCTGCAGGCGCAGATCCGAAAAGACTGCGTGGCCTGAATCAGGGCCGCACTGCCTCCCAAACGGATCTAGGATTTGGCCGTATGGCCGAATCCTGGACCCACCCACCTCCGGCACTCCTCCCACCAATCCCTGAGCCACCCCGTCAGGGTGCCTCCCTTGCGCCGGCCGGCTTTGGGAGGCACTGCGCTAGGGAGGTACTGCGCAGGCGCAACAGGAGCAGCGCTGCCTGCAGTCTGTTGCGCCAACGCTGCGCAGTCCGTAGGATTGCACTGTCTGGCAGCAGCCTCTGTCTACCCTGCAGAACTAGCTTTTAAAAAAGAGGCAATGAGGTTGTGCGAACGAGGCAGGACACAAACCAGGGTTCTCCCGGTCTCTGTCCTGTTGCCCCCTTGGAAAAAGCCGTTTGAAACCAAAAGCAGAAGATTTAGTTTTGAACTAGCAAAGGGAAGAGGGGAAGAGGAACAGCACCGAGTGAAAGCCGGAGACGAGGCACATTTTAAAAAGGGGCTGCAGCTGTTTTGCAGATGCTCAGTGGGTCCAGCTCTGGGCCACTTCCTGCTTCAAGCTCACCCATTAATGACAGGTCTACGGTTACTTGTCCTTTGTCCCTCTGCCCACTTCTTCCTCCCCCAACTTTCTGTCACTCCCCCTCTAGCAGGCCAGCTTCCCTTCCCACCTCCTTGTTCTGGCCCCACCTTGGACAGCCTTCTGGACAAGGAAGCGAATTGTGAATTTGCCAAGGGAGCTAAAAAACCTGTCCTTGGCCATATCAAAACCTGTTATTTGACAACCAGGTTTTTTTCCCCCAGACTAGCTAAACTCAACACACGGTTATCATCACTATGGGAACACTGATCTCTGGATTCCTGTAAGCCACCTGTTTACATTATTGATCAGTTGTACCCAGCCGTGTCTTTCCTCTCCCCCTTACTCTCTGCACCCCGGAAAGCATCGGTTTCCTCGTCCAAGAGCTCTGCTTCCCTTCCCGATGTCTGGTAGGTGGCTGTGGGTGCTGGGGCTGTGTTTCCTGGGGGGTGAGGACACAGCACTCTGCGCAGGGTCATAAGAACGTAAGAGGAGCCCCACTGGATCAGGCCAAAGGCCCATCTAGTCCAGCTCCCTGCATCTCGCAGCAAGCCACAAGCTCACAGGAACACAAACAAGGCAGGTCCAACAGCAATGGAGATACCCACCGCCAGCGGCGTTATTCACCCGGTACGCTGGGCGGGACTTAGCTTTGAGCGGCAGTCCACCCGTTGCGTCACACTACACCGCGTTCCGCCGCTTTCCCGCCCGCTACGGCGGGCGGGAAAGCAGCGGAATGCGGCGTGACGCAACGGGCGGACTGCCGCTCAAAGCTAAGTCCCGCCAGAGGCGTCATCCAGGTGGAACGGCCCGGTACTCCGTTCTGCTAGTTCCGCGGAGGGTCCGGGCTGCGCCACCTCTCCGGAGGACGGGCGAGCTGCTGCTGGGCCCGCCCGCCCTCCCTTGCATCCAGAATCGCTCTAAAATGGAGCGATTCCAGCGCAATGAGGCTTGAGGAGGCGTGGCAGCCCTCTGCCATAGGGGCAGAGGGCTGTCAATCATCCGAGCGTCCCAGTACTTCGCACGCTCAGATGACGTCACTGAGTCCCGCCCAGTGGTGAATAATGCCGCTGCCCACCTCACTTGCTTTCTTGCTCTCCAGAGTGCTCTCCCACCCCACCCCTGTCATACTACACAGCAACAATGCACATTCAAAGCTCACACACACCCCTTTCAAGAGCAGCCAGGGTTCTCATTACAGCAGCGCCACGCACATGCCGCAGTGACACAATACGCACAGCACACAACACCGCCGCAGGTGGGACTGCACTTGGGAACATCAAAAAGGGGCCCAGATTGTTGTGGCCTTTTTTCTTCGTCATGGCGCCTCTGAGAGCCGTGTGGGAGGCAGAAATTCAACAGGCACAAATTTCCCCACTGTGAAGATGCACCGATTAAGAAAACACAACCTGTCGAAGCCCTGCCCACTTTGCAGAGGAAAAGTAGCCATCGTACAGTGTGGAATTTTGTGGGGAAACGAATGGGGGAAACAACGCGTTCCTACCACAACTCTCCAACAGGCACCAGTTTTCCACACCCTTGAGGGTTTTCTGGACATTTGGTTAGGCAGAGAATTGGTTAGCGGACTGTCAGGCCTAGAAGGGGGGAAACTGGAGAAGAAAATCAAATGTTTTCGTGGCTGGTGGGACGGCCTCCACACGCCCACGGAGGAGGGTCACGGTCTCGCTCGCCCTCCCGCACACAAGACAGCACAGGGGATTTATTTACTTGACTGAGCTGGATCAGGTTTAAGACGCCAGCAACACACAGCACCTCCCAGGCTCCCGAATGCGCCCCGCTCAGCTATTGATGCTAAAAATGGAATGGAAGAAGACAAACAGGTTAAAACACAGTTCCTCGTTTGGAAAGGCGTTTGCTTTCCTCCCCTTTTATGAAATCCCAATTTGCTCTCTTACGCCGATATAGTGCCTCTGGGCATACTTGAGCCATGAACTGCACGTGGCAAGTCGGAGGATGAAGCCTTTCCATAGCTGGGGTGGGGTGCAAATCCACAACCAGAACTTACCATCAGGGGGTGCACTACGGGACGTGCGTCATCGGTCACCAGCCCTGATCTCTCCCGCGTGCGAAATGACAAGCTTTGTGGCCCATAGTGCAGTGGGCGCTCGGTGTCTGCAGGGGATCCCCTTCAGGCCCCCCACGGAAAATCCAAAATCCCCGACCAAAATCCACAGATACAGGAACCACGGCACGAAAATTATTCACCTGAAGGCCGCGCGTGGACCTGTGCAGATGGCACCAGTCTCTGAGCCTCCTCGCAACACCTTCTGGAAGCGACCAGAAATTGCTGTTGCAAACCAGAGTTGGCTTTTGGTCACTTCCAGAAGGCCCTCTGAGGATGCCAAACCTGCACATAAGGGGCCCACTGTGTACCCCTTCAAGGCAAGGCAGGCCCCACCTCTAACCTGAAGAACCTGAAGGATCTCCACCCAAACCCAAGCAGGACCCCCGTTTCCTCCGCTTCTCCTCCTCCTCCGCTTCTCTCCTGCAGGAGGGGAAGTCTCTTAAGGCGGCACTTTGTCATCTGCAGTTTCTACAAAGTCCTTTCATTAAAAATAATCTGAAAAAAAATTGTGCTGGGCTTCTTGAGAGGACTGCTGAGCTGAGAAAAGGAAGCGGCAGCTGGAGATGCAGCCTCAGGCTTGCTGGGAAGGCCGGGAAGGGGGGGGCGCTTTGAGCATCCTGCAGCTGGATGGGAGATCAAAGGAAAACTTGGCAGGGACTGGCAGGGGGGTGACATTTTTTTTCTCAACCAAGGACATTTGGCTGACCTCTGTCACTCAGGGTACCTTCTTCTGGCCAATCAACGTTTTTCATTGACCAAAAACTGGGATGATCTATCAAAAGCATTAGCACATAAGAGCATAAGAAGAGCCTTGGGAATTGGTGATGGCATCTGGCCCAGGTGCCATTAAAAGGGAATTGGACAGATTTCTGGAGGATACGTCCATCACAGGTCACAAGCCGTGATGAGAACATGCAATCTCCTGGTTTTAGAAGCAGGCTACCTCAGAACACCAGATGCAGGGGAGTGGCCACAGGATGCAGGCATCTTGTTGTCTCATGTGCTCTCTGAGGCACCTGGTGGGCCACTGTGAGATACAGGAAGCTGGACTAGATGGGCCTTTGGCCTGATCCAGCAGGGCTCTTCTTACATTCACGAATCTGTCCCCTGCCTTTCAACCACCATCACACTGTTCAGTTGGACTTTCTTATAAAGAAAAGTAGTCAACTGAAGAAGTTGTCCATCAAGAAATTCACTCTGAATGTTGCATGGGAGAGTTCAGCAGGGTGGCAGAGGAAAGGCTGTTGATAGCTGAGACTGGTCCCCTGTGGCTGATGTGACATTCAAAGCACTGAGGCATAAGCACCCATCTTATACCAACCACAATAGCCAGGCAGTGCCTACTACTCTGCTAGTGCACCTCCAGGGTTTGGGCTACCCAGGATGCTCAGGATGAAGCCTGGGCCCTTCTGTTGGCAAAACATGTTCTCTACCACTCAGCTGTGGCTCCTCTACAACCCTCCCCAGCCAATACATACCGCACTGCAATTCTCCCTCCCATTTATTGGTCGCTTAGTAGGGAGATGTCTGGGAATCTGAAAAGGAAAGGGTGGGGGAAACACCACCAGCCTCTGCCGAGAGAACTGGCAGTAGCTGAACCACATCAGTCTCACCGACTAACAATAGCCTGGCAAGTTCTCTAGACACGACGAGAGCTGAATTGCCAGGAGTGACTTCTGATAAAGCCATGCGTCTCAAAGGTTAGGAAAGTCCTGCTAAGGAGGTACAAGTAGTAGCCAAATGGACTGATAGGTCGGGGCAGAAAAGGGAAGCATTCCTATTCCGTTCCCGTTGGCACGGGTATATTGTGGCGAATCAACCAGAGAATTCCAGTTTTGCTATTAGAACAAGTGGAAAGTGCAAAAGAATCCCTAGAAATGTAGGAATCTTTGCAGAAAATTTGTTCTGCTTGGCAAGAAGGGGGCATTTGGGCACACCTGCTTTACATGCATGATCCAGGTCTATGAACTTTAGTTGGAGGTATCTGCCCTCCCCCACCATTGATATTTGCTCCACGAAGAAAAAAAAATACCATAAAAACAAAAACAGCAACTTTCCTCCTGGGCAAATAGCAGATTTAGGGCAAGAGTGGTGATGTTGTCATTAAAATAGCATGGGAGAATTGATCTCCCTGCACCACAGTCCATCCTGATCACCACCTCCCTACAGCTGCTGTTTTTTTTAAAAAAAAGATTAACTGTGACTATGTATTTCTTATCACTGTTAATTTGACCCTAAGAATGCAACCAGGACAGTAGAAATGATCCAGATGCTTTATGATTGTGGGAAGAAATCTTGAGAACTAGAACCTTGCTTGCTTCTTTGCGAAAGAACAATGAGGTTTGTTAGATTCTGCGGCACACTTATCAAACTCGGGGCTTGGTAGAATACAGCGTATTTCACAATCGCAGACACTGTATTCAAGTGACATTTTGAGGCAGCTCTCACGGGCTGGCCTGGAAGCTTCCAGTCCAGATCCCTTTTGCAAGCTCCGTATTACTACCCCCATCCGGAATGCATTTGTTATGTTTGGCTGAACAGAGGCAGGATTTAGTCTACAAAACATAGCTAAGCCAACAGTCAATATTTAACCAGCTCCTCCCTCACTACTCCAAAGGCATTTGGTTTCCTCAGCTGAAAAACTGTGAATTAAGAGATTTCACGCGAATACAAGGGGAGGACAAAAAGATCGTTTCCATCATCAATGTGGATCTCGTTTTCTGTTTCCGGGGAACCAGATCTGAGCTATTTGTTTTCCTAATGCCTTTCTTTCTCCATGCTTAAAAGAGGATGAAAATTCCCTTTGTCTAGGTAGGCTTACAGTCACACAGGCCCTCTCTGCAAATCCTCTCTTTCAAAAGGGCGACATACCCTCCTGTAGCTGGTTAATGCCAGAACAAAACGAGATGTTCCGATCCCAGAAGTTCTCAAACAGCAAATGACCTCACGCAAGGAGGCCTAGACATGCCACAAGGGACAACTTCTGCTGCTTCTTCCTCACCTCCACATACCCAGGACAGGTTACAAGCCATGATGACTACAGGCTACCTTAAAACCTGAAGGTTGCACATCTCTGAATGCCCAATGCAAGGACATGGCAACAGGATGCAGGTGTCTGGTTGTCTTATGAGCTCCCAAATGCACCTGCTAGGTGACTATGTGATACAGGAAGCTGGACTAGCTGAGCCCTTGGCCTGATCCAGCTGAGCTTTTAGATCCTGTCCTGCACTACAACTATCTATAAAGGTAAAAGTTTCCCTGCGACCGAATGGTTTAGTTGTGACCGACTGTAGGGGGCGGTGCTCATCTCCATTTCTAAGCCGTTTCTAAGCGTTTGTCCAAGGACAAGCTTCCGTGGTCATGTGGCCAGCATGACTATATGCCATGGCACATGGAACACCGTTTACCTTCCCACTGAAATGATATCTATTTATCTACTGGCATTTTTAGGTGCTTTTGAATTGCTAGGCTGGGAGGAGCTGGGCGCTCACTCCATCGCGTGGTCTCGAACTGTCAACCTTCCAGTCAGCAGCTCAACAGCTCAGTGGTTAACCTGCAGGGCCACCACGTCTCTACAACTATCTATACAACCCATCATTTCCTTCTGCTCAGGCCTGGCCCATGTTAAGTTGCACCTGAAGCAATGCCCTAATTTTCCTTCTCTAAAAAAAAGTATGTATGTATGTACATATGTATACATTTCTCTCCACGTGCAAAAGTCTAACTGCAGGAAGCATGCAACATCCCTGGACAGAAGTTCTGTGCTGTGGTGGGAGCCCCAACCTTGGAGCAGATTTCTAAGAGTCTCGTGCTATAATATAAAGCCTGTGTTTGAAAGGCAACAGCTCACAAACCACTCTTTGCTTTCTGCTGCAAAATGGGGGGGACGGGACGAACGACGATAACACACCACGTGGGCTTCTTTCATGGCTGTAATACGATAATTGTAGGCTCTTCTGTTCTGGAAGACAACAACCCCATTATAGGGGCTGCAGCGTCCATTTGCATAAATAATCACTAGGAGACAATGAGATGAAAAGGCTGAACAAGTGGCTGAGTGACAAGCTGGACGGGAACATTTGTCCAGGCAGCCACAGCAGCACCCCCCCCCCTCCAAAGTGCAGAGATCAGCCTGGACAAAGTTTGGTGGCCGAAGGATGGGTTTGGACCGGCAAAGCTTGCATTAAGCCATTAATTTTGCAGACCTCGTTTCTGCCACCAAGATGGCAGCTCTTCCAGGAGGCCAGACTCCCATCAGAACTGAACTGATACTCCTCATTTTTGGCAAGTCTTTTCAGGAACTTGAAACCTTCCATGCCCGGCTGCTCCCTTCTTCCTCCATTCAGGATGCCCTCACTCTGTTCTCGTGAGCCACCCTCTTTTGCCTTCAGTGGCATCAGGCAACCAAGTCTAGTGATATCCAGTGACGTCAACAGGTCAGATGTAATGAGGTCATGCTGCTCAGTCTGTGAACCCTGACGGGGTGGATCTTTCATGTGACTAATTCTAGAAGGCGAAAGCTGCAGCCACGAATGCTAGACCAGTGGTTCTCAAATTTTTTTAGACCAGGACCCACTTTTTAGAATAGCACTCTTATCAGGACCACCGGAAGGAATGTCATTGACCTGGAAGTGATGTCATAACCAGAGGTGCCATCATCAATCAGGAAGTGCCATCACTGTGACCTAATCAAATGACACTCCTGGAATGCAAACTGGCATTCTCCGACTGCACCAACTGCACGACCACGAAACATGGTTTCATGACAGAAAGTAAGACCAGGACAAAATATTGTGTAACAGCACTGAACTAAAACAAACTGGCGAAAGGGAGTCCCAGCTCCCACCATGCCCACTTTTACGACGCTCAGCTTTTCACTACCCTTCCCACGCTGCAGCGTGAGAGTCCTTAGGGGGGGTAACCCCCCAGGCCTGAAGGCGAGCACCCTGGTGCCTCTCTGCCACCTCCTGCCTAATCCGCTCCCTGTGTCAACGGACAGACACTGGAACGCAAAGGTGTCAAGGCAACTCCACACAGTTTAAAAAACATGGATGGCTGGAGGGCTTGGAGAAGGAATGTAGACATCAAAGCCTGCCTGGCGTTCACCTGTTTGACCTTGTAGTCTAAGGCGGCTAGTGCCGACGCCAGCTGGGGTGCCACAGTCCAGTGGTGTCATCTAAATGATTTAAGAACAGGTACTCACTTTTGATTGGCACGTGTCGGGACCCGCCCACCGGAAGTGACATCATAAGCCGGAAGTGAGGTCGTGGCAGGAAGTGACATGAAAAAAGCCCTTTTTGAGGCCTCAGACAATTTCTAGCCCAGCTTCCACAGTGGCCCACCAGATGCCTCAGGGAGCACACAAGACAACTAGATACCTGTTGTATCTTGTTGCCACTCCCTTGCATCTGACATTCTGAGGTAAATTTCTAAGGTAAAATTTTGAGGTAAATGTGAGGTAAATAAAACAGAATTTGCTATCCTGTCTGTGAGGCGAGAGCTTAATAACTTGCAACCCAATCTGGGTCTTAAGAACCTAAGAAGAGCCCTGCTGGATCAAAGCAGGACAGACACTCATGAGACACTGGAACGCAAAGGTGTCCTGATATGTCAAGGCAACTCCACACAGTTTAAAAAACATGGATGGCTGGAGGGCTTGGAGAAGGAATGTAGACATCAAAGCCTTCTTGGCGTTCACCTGTTTGACCTTGTAGTCTAAGGCGGCTGGTGCCGACGCCAGCTGGGGTGCCACAGTCCCTCCGGGGTCATATAACCCGCAGAACAGACTTCTGGAAGGCACAAGAAGCCCGGCTGAGCCAAACTATGGGGAGGGGAAAGGGGGAGTCTGCACAGGTAATAACAGATAACTCAGAAGACTGCCCTGCCTAAAATGCTGTTGACCTTTAGAGTGGGTAGCACTGGGCTAGATCAGGGGTCTCCAAACTATGGCCCAGGGGCCGCATTTGGCCTGTTGCACAATTTTATCTGGCCCGCAGCAACTTTGGTGTGTTTTTTTTTGTCAGAACATTTGCTAACGTATATACCATTTTACTGTTTAAGCATTGCATTTCTTTGTAATTGCCACATTTTTCTTTTGTTCTGAATCACATCATACTGATTACAAAAAAGATATAAGTAAAAGTTATTCATTTCAAACATTTCATTCATTCATTTATAAAACTGATTTTTTTTTTTTGGCCCATAAAAACGTGTAACATATAAAGTGTGGCTTTTGTACTAAAACATTTGGGGACCCCTGGGCTGGATGGATAAAGGGGCAGTTTACTCCAGAGCGAGGACACAGGAAAGGGGCGAGCAAGAAAGAGATCTGGGATGGAGACACCAGAAGTATTGGTCAGGGAGAGAAAAAAAAAATCCAGAAGACCCACAATTTGAGTGTTTATAGTAGAGGCCAGTTCATTTGCAAAATCATACCCAGCGTAAGAAACGCAGAGTCTTCTATGGAGGCTCCATCACCCCTGTACTCTGTGTGACAGATTGGCTATTAACTCGGTGGGAAGAATTTCAAGGGCAGCAGTAGAAGCTTCTGCAAACGGTCTTTGGCATGCTGCTGGCAAAAATCAAAAAAAGCTCGTTGCTCATTGGCGAGAGCCATGCCCAACTCTGGAAGTCACAGATCTTGTCCATTTTAAAAGCACGAGTTTCAGGTTGTGCAGAAGGAATTAGGGGTCCTTCAATGTCACACAAATCTAGAATACATTGCAGTCTCCCTCCACCCCATGCAATTACCAATCAGTAAGTCAAAATTTTCCCCCATTCATTGCATTTCAAATTTATTTTCTGCTCTTCCTTAATAAAACACACACACAAAACATGCAAAGCCGTGAGTGATAAATGCAAACATGCACAATAATATTAAAAACAAGCCAGACCAATAATATATTTGTTGATTAGAAACAATAAACTACCATTTTTACTCAGTACTTATAACATTAACGTTGTTACTAATCAATGCAAAACTTCAAGCACTATATCAAATGCATACCTTCAAGATAACAGTTCAATGAAACAGGGGAGTAAGCAAACCATTAAAGCCAATTTACCAGTTCACAGAAAAACGTAATTACTGGTAAAAATAAGCAAGCCAGAACGCTCAGCATGCCAAAAAGGCCAACATCAGTCCCGTAACATCTACCATTAATAAGTAATTGTGGTGTGCAAAATGTAATACAGTAAATGTGGGGGGTTCTGTTCCTGGACCTCCTATGAAAGTGTGAAATTGTGCAAGGGAACACTGTTGCTGAATATATCACTCAAGAGACACTTGTGCAAGGAAGACGAATAGGCAGGCAGCTTTGGGCCAGCCAAATATGGCAACTGGGGCAGGGAGCTGCAGTGTTTTGATGCCACATGAGTAGAAGGTATTACACTATGTAGCTGTGTTTTTCAGGGCATTACTGTACAGATAAAGAGGCCAGCTTTCTCAGCTGGTATGTTGCAGACATTTGGGCTTAGCAAATTTTAATATAGACATGGAAGAGAAATAAATGCAATATTTCCGATACAGCCAGCAACTTAACGCTTTTCCTGCTTGCTTAGACAAAAGCTGATAATTTATCATAAAAGTTGTCATTATTGTGTGCTGTTACAGTTTGTAATAAATGTCTAAAACTCAGGAATCAGAAGCATGTTAAGATGAGAATTGCAAACAAGCAGTTGGGAACTACTGCTAAACACCAGTAACTAACCATTTCTCACAGACAGACAATGAGATGCAGATCCCCACAGATTGCATGTTCACTTGCACCAGGTTGGTATACAAGTTCATTGGGGACAACTAGCTACATGCATGGGACAAGAGGCATATCTTGATGGCATGGACTTTGATGGCACGGACTTTTCAGCGATGCTACCTTTGCTCTTAGTTTTGTGCTAAAGTCAGAGCCATTAGATTTAATAATAGGGGATGAGGAACCAATTCCAGCAACTTGAATCAATTCTGCAAATTGAGCAAATGTGCATCTCTGGGCCTCTTTCATGCAAATTGTGCTTCTGCCAGAATCTGAAAACTGCTCAGGCTATCCCTGGGGTTCCAAACAAATAAAAACCAAGGAGAACCAACAACTCTGCCTCTTGAAGATCCGTGACACACACTTGTATTTGCATAACGCCGTTGGCTATAAACAATTGATTACGAAGCGTTGAGAGCTTAATTGCATTGTTTCCTAACAGCGAACTTGACTTGCGTACAGTATGTGCAATTAGCATACGTTTCTCTCTCTTGTCGCTGCAATTCTATTTGTGTTTTAAAAAATTTTCAACAGCTCTGGACCAAATCAATTGATGAAGCTGTTTGGGGTCCAGCGCAATAGTGGGCCTGGGCACACTCCATCCTTCCTGTCACCTGGGCAAACCAGATGGCAGGGCATAAAGGTGACAGCCCACTCCCACCACTGTCTCCTCCCTGCAGCAAGGGCTATTCCTCTGCCCATGGCTGTGCCCTGTAGTCAACCCGACCATCTGATCCCCAAGGGTATTCCATGCATATGAACCCGGGAGCCTTAGCTAGACTTTGGCCACTGGGCCATCCAGCTCAGCTCTGGAGAGTTGCCGCCAGGCAAGACCTCCGGCAGATGCCCCGTTGCTACCCCAAGGTCCTTCTGAAGTTGAGATGTTGGGGGCTGAAGCTGCACTGCCTGCATTCTATAGTCTGCTCCAGAACTAAAAACACTTTCTCTCTCACACACACTGTTAATTGTTCCCGATGCAGCCGATCATCATAAGAACATAAGAAGAGCCCTGCTGGGTCAGGCCAAAGGCCCATCTAGTCCAGCTTCCTGTATCTCACAGCGGCCCCACCAGGTGCCCCAGGGAGGCATGAGACAACAAGATGCTTGCATCCTACAATCACCTACAAACCTATCCAAATCCTATCTATCACCTACAGACCTATCCACACTTCTTTACTGGGATAGACACACATAGGATCAGGCTTTAAAGCACAGCGTGGCCAGCCCAAGAAAGATGCCCAAGGAGGCATGGCAGATGCTGCCCCCCACGTAATAAATGGAGTGCCAACCTCTGCTCCACCCACTCTCCAATGTTCTTGCTCAGCAGTCTCCCCCCTCCCTCTGTCCCCCTTTCCTTTTCCAACCCAGGGAGTGGCAGTGAAGGCACGTAGGGAGAGGGAAGCACATGACACCAATCTGCTGCCTGAGGCAACGGCTTCAATTGGCCTCATAGATGGGCCAGTCCTGAGAACATAAGAAGAGCTTCTGGGAAATGCTTCCAGGTTCTGTGGCTCAGTTTGCAGGGCAACTTCCGGTAGAAACTAATTGTCGATCCCTCTTCCTCCGGACAGGGACTGTATTACAGGCAGTTGCCCTAGAAAAGCAGTGCAATACCTGGCTCCAGATTCCAGACGGCAGGAGACAAAGGAGGGCCCCCCAAAATTTCCCGGAATCTCACATTTTCTGACCTCACCCAGACTCACTGCCCACACAGGACGCTCGGGAAACCCTAACGCGAGTACATGGCCGCCGCTACTACCAGTGGTGTCATTCAAATGATTTAGGAACAGGAACTCACTTTTGATTGGCCCTTGTTGGGAACCCGGAACCAGCCACGGAGCCCGTTAGGATCCGGGACGCCCATTCTGGTCCGTTCCCCCTGAATGACATCACGGCCTTCGCCCCCCCTAGGAATCCGGAGTCGCTCCTTTTAACCCTCTGAGTGCCGGCCAAGCAAGAAGAAAAGCTCTTTGCAGAGGAATTGGGAGGGGGGAGGAGGGAGAGTGAAGTGGGCGGAGTCAGCCCTAATTTTAACTAGTGGAACTGAGTTCCCCCGCGTTCCCCCTGCATGACATCAGTGGCTACTACTGTAAGCCATGTGCGCTGGGCCCAGGAACACATCCATGACACTCTTGAACACAGTGTCACATCTGGGAGGAAATTGCCCTGCCACAGTAGCTCTTTGGCGTGTGGATCCGCTTACCACGCAGGACTGGTTGGAGATCAGGGGGACAGCTGTGGGACTACAGCTGCTGCAGGAGGACGTTTTGGTGCACCCAGGACATTTCCCATTCTAGTGTGAGCCTAAATCCAATGATGCTAATTCTCTGCAACGATTTTCTATATCTGAAAGGAGAGAGGAGTGTGTTTGGTTTTCCATATTACTTTATCTAGCTGCCAACTCCACGCAGGCTGGTAGACCTGGGCTCCAAAAACTATTCCAGCGGTCACCCCCTCCCCCACCCTGTTTCGCCCCTTCCCTTTCCTTTCCCCTTGAGAAATTTGGTACACCCTGATAGCATTCTTCCCAGAGGCCCTGCCAGCTTGGCTTGTGTTTTCACCCCCCTTTTGAAGGCTGCCCCATCCAGAGAGCAGTCAGGAGAATTTAAAGTTTTACTGCACTTGGAAGATCCTGCAGAATCTCCCACAACTGCTGCTTGCAAGAGAAGCCAGATCTGCGCTGGCGAGACGGGCAACTGGAGCTTGCACATTTTATGAGGAAGGAAGCCCCATGCAGTTCAACAGGCCTGGCTCCCAGGTCAGTGGGCACAGGCCACCAAAACTGAACTAGAACGAGCCAAGCGCAAGCCTTGCCCTCAGCAGTCGCCCCCCCCCCGTAGCTCTAACCTCAGATCTGTGCAAGGGGGTGCAAGGGGGCATGCCATTAATTCTGTATTTGTCCAGCACATTTGCATCCCATCCACGACTCACATGCATCAGCAGGGTTGCAAGAGCACCTCCATAAGAAGCTCAGTAGGTGAAATCTTTCTCCGCGTATAGAGACACTTCTTCCTGCTGTGCAGCTGTTAAAATTGCACAGCCGTCCTAACTAAGGAAACACCACTAAGCAACCCTATTCCACATGAGGTGGACCCATCATCCGACCAACGCAAAGCCTCTGCTCGAGACCTGAAACTGCCAGATGCACTTTGCTCTGTTCTGAACCTGTTCTGAATACCCTCAGTATGTAAAGGGCAAAAGAGAAGAGGACCTCTGAGTACACGCAGAGTGCAAGACACTCACCCCAGCACAATCGCGACACATCTGAGTATCTAAACCAGAAGAATGTGCCCTCCAGGCACACCTCCACTTCTGCAGCTGTACAAAAACCCGACAGCTACCGCCCTGACTGCAACCATTCTTGTGGGGTGGGGGAGTCGCAGCCACAGCCAGTGGCAGGTCCCCGGAAACACCCAGCTGAAGCCTCAATCCCGCCTCCTCTCTGCCTGCACAATCCCACCTGCCCCCTAAGAAGTCCCCCTCCTCAGCCAGCAGGCACTGGGGCTGCCTGCAACCGGCTTGTTTGTCTTCCGGTGTGAGGCTCCCCCGCTGGCTTCAGCCAGCCTGGCAAGGTCCTGCCCTGGATCAGAAGGAAAGTTTCACATTACCCAGGGGAGGCAGAGCGCGAGGCGGAGGGGCTTTCCAGCCAGGCCACAGCATGCAACTCCCGGAGAGTTCCCCTCTCGGCGCCAGGAGATCCTTGCTCACAGGCTTCCCCAGATTCCTGTCCTTCACCTGCCGCCTCGCCTGTAGGGACTGCTGGAGAAAAAGAAAAATAATACCTGCAGTAAACAATTCATCACCTGTTGCCTTCAGTGCAGGCTCAGAGCTGAACCTTTGTTCCCTCCGATTGGCCAATACCAGGAAGCGCTGTACTGGGCTTCCTTGCAGCCAAGGCAGCTCCATTAACTCTTTCCTGGTGAGGCAGCTTTGCCTGGCCAGTTTATGACCCTGTGGAGTAATTTGCGGGGGGGGGGGGGGGGGGGCGGGGGAAGGAGGATGGAGCAAAAAACTTCCATGAATTGTTTTTAAAGT
>JAJKFI010000063.1:3259271-3274015 GCA_029204185.1 Lerista edwardsae
CACCTTTGTAAGGAGGTTGCACAATCCATCATTGCCTATAGCCCACGATGGACCTTTCCTCCAGATATCTGTCCAATCCCCTCTTGAAGGCATCAAGACCAGATGCCATCACCACCTCCTGTGGCAAGGAGTTCCACAGATTAACTACCCGCTGGGTAAAAAAGTACTTCCTTTTATCTGTTTTAACTCTCCCAACCCTCAGTTTTAGCGGATGCCCCCTGGTTCTGGTGTTGTGAGAGAGGGAAAAGAACATCCCTCTATCAACTCTATCCCTTCCATGCATAATTTTGTATGTCTCAATCATGTCTCAAAAACATGATTCTCAAAAACACATAATTTTGTATGTCTCAAAAAAAGCTCAGGCGCCTTTTTTCTAGACTGAAGAGCCCCAAACGCTGCAGTCTTTCTTCATAAGGGAGGTGCCCCAGCCCCGTAATCATTTTTGTCGCTCTCTTCTGCACCATTTCCAACTCCACTATGTCCTTTTTGAGATGCGGCGACCAGAACTGGACACAATATTCCAGGTGTGGCCTTACCATCGATTTGTACAATGGCATGATAATATTGGCTGTTTTATTCTCAACCCCTTTTTTAATGACCCCAAGCATGGAATTGGCCTTCTTAATTGCTGATGCACACTGGGTCAATACCTTCATTGAATTGTCCACCAGCACCCCGAGATCTCTCTCCTGAGCTGTCACAGTCAGCTCAGAACCCATTAGCCTATAGGTAAAGTTTTGGTTTTTTGCCCCAACATGCATCACTTTACATTTGTCTATGTTGAAACGCATCTGCCATTTGGCTGCCCATTCCCCCAACTGGGAGAGATCCTTCTGGAGCTCTTCACAGTCGTCTCTGGTTTTTACCACCCGGAAAAGTTTTGTGTCATCCGCAAACTTGGCCACCTCGCTGCTTATCCCTGTCTCCAGGTCATTTATGAATAAGTTGAAAAGCATGGGCCCCAAGACAGATCCCTGGGGACCTGGGGACCAAAAGCACTTTGAGGACCTCCTCAACAAGCACACGAGGGCGGTTTTATGGGAGAAGGTGGTCCTGAAAAACCACAGGCATGTGCGTGCATGCATGCGTGCGCACGTCCGTTCATTGCCTGGAAGTGCCAAGACGGAGCAGTCGCCAGTCTCTACTTGGGGCTACACAGAGAGGTTAGATAACAGGAGTCGACATGACATCATTTTCTTGAAGCTTCCGAGTCAACTAATACGGCTGACGCAGATCATCGCCGCGAAGGAGGAGGATTGCCGCGAACTCATGAATAAAAATCTCCCTGCACGCGTGTAAAAGTTAATTTCAACTTCTTTAAGCATGCCTGCGTGTTCTGCATACGGGTGTGCGAATCGCTGAACGAAAAATGGGATTTAATTTCCACGGAAAGTTCATGTATTCACATTACATCGGTTCAATAAAACGACCGTTAATTGAAACAGTGAGTGCATTTTTTTTGAAGCTGTGTAATTCCTTGTTGTTCCTAGCAGTCTTATTCACCATCTTCTGACACCCCCTGTTAATGGTCTAGAAGGAAAAAATATATATATTTCCCCCCCTCCTTTTTTCCCCCTTCCCATTTACACTTTTTTTCCCGCCTTCCATTTTCTACTGTAATATTTTCAAAATTCTGAACATTAACAAAATTTGTTTTTTTTTTGGGGGGGGGGTGAGTGTAGAAGTTTTCAAAAATACTCTTAATAGTCTAGAAGTAAAAAAGAATTCCTCTCATATTGACAACTACTTGTGTCATGAAGAGATTTTAATGTAATTTTCCTACTGTAATACTTATGAAATTCTGAACATTAACAGACATTTTTTTTATGGGGACATGGCCTTTTTATTTTTGCTTGTGTAGATTTCAATAAAGTCTGTCAAAATAGTGCAATCTGAGTTAAAATAGACAGCATTTCGTCCGGTGTATTCAGTAATATAATTATGAGGAATTTAACCTTGTAAGTGCATATTAAATCATAATAAGGTTACCCATAACGTTTATTTTCGTAAGTTTTTATTTCAGGAGTAAACTATTCAGTCCTAAACAGTACCAGAAAAGCAATCTGAAATGCTTGGAATAAGGATTGTTTTGAGTCAGCCAACATGGCTGCTAAGCCCGCCCCCTGGCTTCATTTGGCTCTTATTAATTCTACAGGGATGTCCTCTCCCATCATTTAACCTGCTTGGGGCTACAGCAGTTCCCAGGAAACCGAACTCCCAACTGAGGAATGGACTTCCGTTTCCATCTGGGACAGGGTTCCTGCCATCTCTGGCTCCCACAGAGTGCCCTGCCTCTGCTGCCAAAGCCTTCGTGCAAGCATTAAGATCCGGTCCATCTTAATTGCAGCTTCGGGATGAGATCATTTGATCCTGCAAGAGAAGGAGCTTCTTGAACTGTAGTGCTGTTCCTTAAAAAAGGCATCAGCAGCAGGATTTTGAGATGACAAAGCAGGTGCGTAGGCCGCTGAGATGGAAATTTTTCATCTCAGTGGTGAGATAGCAGCAGATTACATAACCCAGCTTTGGCTATTCTATGGCTGGCAGCTCCAGAGGAACAATTGGGAACCCAAATACATACCAGGCTCTCAATCGCTTCTTAGGTTTTCCTATCACTGCGTTAAGAGTGATTTTTTTTTAAGTGGCGCTTTTCCTGGATACTCACTTCTTTGCTAAAGGGTACTATCCTGAAACTAGCAGAGCAGAGGACGACCACATTCTCAGGGAAGAGAATGAAAAGGAGCACTGAGCAAAACTGTGGTGTTCCAGTGGTTCTTAACCTGAGTTTGATCTAACCTCAGGGGTTCGGCGGAGGAACAGACTTTGTTGCGAAAATGATACGAGAGTGGCACTTGCCAAGGCGAAGCCGCGCATTTCTGAACTAGTCTCTAAAAGGCAACAGCAAAAGTCACATTGATTTGCAGCAAATATTCATTGTTATGTTTTTGTGTGACATTCATGTTTTGTTGGTTTTGTTCTTTGAACACAGTGATTTTATGTGCAACTGATGCATGGTTCATTTTGTGCACTAATAAAATATATATCTCTATGTTTTGAATTTGGAAAAAAAAACCATTTTATTTTTCCCACTATGAAGGGTTCGGTGAATGCACGTAAGAAACTTGCGGGGTTTAGTACCTCCAACAAGGTTAAGAACCACTGCTTTAGACACATTCTCCCTTCCCACATGTTGTGTATATGTGTAAGGTGCTTTTAAAAAAAAAAAAACTAGTTGTGTCTTGTCATCCCCTCAGTCTGGATTTCATTCCCATGAAAAGTAATTCACTCACCCCAAAGAAACTACTACTGCCCCCCAGCCTCCATCCACAGCCTCTGGCCAGCAGTGATGTCATGTAGCCAGGACGCTCCGGAACGCTGTTCCGGTTGTTCCGTGTAGGGCTGGCTCCGCCCACTGCAGTCGTCGCTGCCGCGCGCCCCTGCAATATGGGGCTGGCCGTGCTTGTGCCCTGCACGCCCGCAGCCGGAGGTTTCAGCCAGGCAGGCAGGCAGCGAGTGGACCGCGGGGGAAGCGAGGACGTGCGGAGGAGCTGCCAATCAACCGTGCGTCCCGGTAGCTACTTCCTGAGTTCCGATTGTTAGCGCAGGTAGATTCCACCACTGCCTGCCAGGCAGCCCTGATTTGGGTGCAGCATCCTTGGCTCTGCGCCTGCAGATCCGAGGAGCCCATCCGAGGAGCTGAACCATCCCCTGGGGCAAGGGCATGAATGTGCCCTTGCCCGAGGATGCTCCACAGCACTTCAAAGCTGTGCTGGATACAGCGCAGGCTCACAGGCTTTGTATTGCTATTCCAGCGCAGCCTAGGCTTGCACTCCAAATATTTGTGTGTCTGTGTCTGAGTTAAAATCAATTTTTTAACTGATTAAATTAATGTTAAAATCAATTTTTTAATGCCTTTTGTTCTTGACATTTTCTACTTCTTGTTGTGTTACAATGTACTTTTTGTGTAGCTTTGAAAGCTCCTGGGCACTTGCTTCGACATGGGAATGGTGGGGTATATACATTTTTCAAATACATAAATACAATAAATATATCATTTCTTTACATGCATCTTTGAATGCAAGAAAGAAGCATGGGAAATAACTCCAGTGCCCCCGATACTGGGGAAAACCCTAGTTTAAATCAGAGACGACAGGGGCACAACATCCAGGAGCAGGCAGGCTATGGGCTCGTTACGCCTTTCCTGAACGCACACAGCTTTCCTGAACGCACTTCACCTGAGCAGATCACCGGTCCGAGAGAGGCTGGCAGCTCCCTGCAGGGGTCCATGTCACCGTCTTTCTCGGTCCTAGCCAGGGATTGAACCTGGGAATGACTGTATACAAAGCAGGCGCTCCGAGCTGGTTTTTAAGGATAAACGGAGGAGCCTCAAAAGTGGACAAAGAGAAATGAGTTTGCAGCTTGCATCGTTTTGGTTGGGCCTTATAAAAGCATCAGACTGCGACTTTTAAATTACACAGTTTCCCCTCTAAGTAATTATAGTGGGTCCTGCCATCCCCACCCCCCGCTCTACCCCACTTTCCATCCTCCTAAAGGAGACACTTCAATAAAAATGCACATCTTGGCAGGGGGGGGGGAGAAGACAGCTGAAATGCTCAGCCTGCCATGAGCTCATGCCTCTCCGAGCTGCTGTGTAAATAATTTTTCCATGACTGTCTCGTAGACACTGCGCTCATATTCCCAGCGCTCCAGAACCACTTTGCAAGAGACTTTTAACCTCCAGCTAGCTGCCATTTCAAGAGCATGTGGGAGGTGAAAGCAGAGCACTGTGAGATGCCGACAGCCTGCACCACACCGCAAACTGGCTTCGGAAACTGGCAGGCTCAAAATGCACGGTGCGCCAATGCGCGAGCTGCTCCTCGCTCCCCTCAACATGGAGGGCTCAAATGCACTTGTCCAAGATGGGAAGGTGCCCACCCCAGTTCCTCAACATCTGCACACGGGTGCAATAAGACAGCCAAGAATGAACCACATTCCAGCACCCAACCGCCACCCTCACACACAATTCTTGCATCCTGGAATTCCCGAGACTGCAGGTCAGTCACCAATGACGAAAAAGGGCTCACAGCTCCTGGTTGTGCGCACAGCCCTTGGGTGCAGAGAAGGCCCCAGATTCCTTCCGTGGCACTTGTACTCAAAAGGGACATTATAGCAGAACTTTGAGAATCACCTGCTTTCTGAATAGTGGTGGAACCCTCACCAACTTTCCCGCACTGACACAGGTGTGCCAATGGAGCACGTGCTGCATCCTGCAGTTTGGGGACAGTCACGGAGGCCTCCTCAAGGTAAAGGAATGTTTGTTTCCTTACCTTGGAGCTGCATGGCCCTTACCCCAGTGCTGCAAAGTGCGTTAGAATTGCGCCCTAGGCCGTCCTAGGCTAGTCTGGCGCAGCTGGTGGATTGGCACCCCAGACTGGGTCGCACCTACATGCAAGGAGGCACCAATGCCAGTTTTCAAGCGACCTCAGAAGAAGGAAGAAAATGCAAGAGAGTGGCACTGTGCTTCCTGCTCTGGTCGTATCCTGGTGGGGTGACTGCAGTGGGTTGCAT
This sequence comes from Lerista edwardsae, assembly GCA_029204185.1. Taxonomy (NCBI): domain Eukaryota; kingdom Metazoa; phylum Chordata; class Lepidosauria; order Squamata; family Scincidae; genus Lerista; species Lerista edwardsae. The sequence continues at coordinate 3,264,837 of JAJKFI010000063.1, forward strand.
GCAAAGTTCTGCCAAATGTGGGCTGGCCTTGGCAGCCAAACCACAAATCACTGTCTGCCAGGATCCTGCCCTTCAATGCAGTCGTATGCATGCTTACTCAAGATGGAAGGGTCACTAGGGTCAATGGGGCTGTTCATTGCTCCTGCCTGCCGTCCAAGAGAAGACAGCGTTGTAACAAGCACCCATCACTGGTGACCTCTGCTCGGAACTGTTTTGCCTTTGCTCGGTAGAGAGGAAAATTACAGGCCATGCACACTTTAAACCAGCGGTTCTCAAACGTTTCAGCACCGGGACCCACTTTTCAGAACGACAATCTGTCCAGGACCCACCGGGGGTGATGTCATGGCCGGAAGTGCCGTCATTGTGACGCCAGGGAAAGCAGCAATAAATTGGGCTATTTCTCACCCATTTTCCAATTGCAAAATGAATCAGAAAGGAAAAAGTCTCTTTATAGCCTTGACACAAGCTAAACCACCACACAGCCCTCCCTCTTTCCAGCCTCCCATCTTCCCATTTTTTTCAATATGGCTGCTCCAGATGCTTCGCAGCCCACCTGAAATTGACTCACGACCCACTGGTGGGTCCCGACCCACAGTTTTGGAACCACTGCTTTATCCCATAGATCTCAGCAGATGGCCCCCCAAAGCAAGCCTGCTTCTATTTGCCTAAACCCACCCCTTCAACAAAACTCTTCCACATCGGGCACCATTTCTTAGCTATGAAAGAATGCTATTTGAGGGCACATCACCTTGTGTGCCTGTCTATGGGTGTAGGTTTGTGTGGACCAAGAGGAATGCATGTACAGGTGTTGCCCCAGTATCCACTGATTTGGTCCATGGTTTCAGTTAACCACAGATGCCATGGACACTAGGATTTCTATTAAAAAGATAGAGGAACGTTAAACAAATCTCCTTTTTTTTACCTTGTTGCAGCAAAACCGCTGATATTCCCCTAGCTTTAAAAAGGCACACACACCCAGTATCCACGGGTTCAGATATCCATGGGAGCAGTGGCATCATCCTGGCGGAATGGCCCGGTACGCCGTTCCGCCAGTTCTGCGGACGGGCCCGGGCCGTACCGCCTCTCCCGAGGACGGGCGAGCTGCTCCTGGGCCCTCCCTCCCTATGGGGAGCTCTGAAATGGAGCGATTTGAGGCGCAGTGAGGTGCAAGGAGGCGTGGCTGCACTCCGCCATAGGGGCGGAGGGCTGTCAATCATCCGGGCGTTCCGGTTCCTGGCGCACCGGGATGACGTCTCTGCATGGGAGGGTCTGGCACGGAACCCCAGTGGGTAGCCGGGCATGCCTGTACAGTCAAAGTGAATCCAGAGACAAGGCCCTACAAATGCAGAGCACAAGCTGTGCCTCAACTATATTGTGTGAATAACCATACACACTTACAGCATCACATCTAAATAGCCGTCAAGATACAGCAAATCAACCCTAAACCCTAAAGAAAGGGAAAGCTTTTTTTTTTTTTTAAGATCCATTTTCTTGTGTCCTTCGCAGAATCAAACCCATTTCCAAAATTAACTTGCACGTGGCTCTTCGTAACTATGAACGAACACCAAAGCAAATGTAATGGATGCATCAAAACACTGCTAAGCCAAAGATGTGCCAAGCCAGAGACTGAGGCAGGAGGAAGAGTGAACCCAGAAAACAAACGGAAAGGATTTTGGCAAGCATTAAAGCCACTCATGTCAACACTGACTGCACTTCCTGACTGCTATTTTCAGCTTAAACCAGCTTCAGTTCTCACACGTAGAGCTTCACAGCTCAGCACTTCATCTGCACCCTGCCCCCGATAAGCAAATGTTGAAAAGGTTGTCCTGAAACCCACCCACCCACCCACCCACGCCCACAAAACACATACAACGTAGGCGGCGGCTGCTTTGTTTCCAAGAAGGAAAACCACAGCCAGTTTGGCAAATGACAAAAGAGAAACACTCTCCCATCCACAACCTGATCCATTTCACTCATCCAATCATTCACATGTGTCGTGTGTGCATGCAACTGTAGACCCTGGTTTGTGCTAACCACAGTTAAGAACCTACACCATTAGGCTCCCAGATCTACAACAGACAACCATGGTTTGGAGATGCTTGTCTGGTTCCCCCCCCCCAATCTGTTCAGAACTCCATACATTCATTCCCATCTCCATGCTATATCAACCTATTCTTAAAGCCAGACGTTGATCCTCACCATGGCTTGGTAACTGTCTGAGAATTCAGACACAATCGGCAAAGCGCAATTTGGCACAATTTTGATACCCTGTGATCTCACCGGGTATGAAGATTGTAGACAGACACATTTTTTTTAGACTTTTATCTATCGTTTGATTGTTTTTATTCTGCTGATGATTGGCTTTCAATACGTTTTATTATTCATGTGTATTTTATAGTTTTATGTCTATATTTATGTATTTTTAACTGGCTGTTAGCTGCCTTGAGTGCCGTTTGGGGAGAAAGGCAGAATACAAATCTAATAAATACATGATCTTGAATCCTAGTTTGTCAACCCCAAACAAACCATAGTTTGGACGCAGACACAACATGAAACCATGGCTCAGCTAAGAAAACCATGGCTTTGCACTATGCCTGTGCTGGGTGTTTCCCAATAGAATTTCAGAAGGGCTGAGCAGGGTCTTCCAACGCTCAGGAGTAGGATAGCTTCCATGTTTTGAGTAACTCTCTGTTTAATTCCCGCCCCCCCCCAGTATCAAAAAACCCACATACTACCTATCCTGCCATTCCCTGGCCTCTACCCATCACCACCTGGAAACCAGGTCTCAATAGTCACGGTTGGCCCCTGTTGATTTCTGGCTACCATTACTGACTTCTGCTGCCATCACGACTTTACTATTTTTAGGCTGCTTTGTGGGTTGTTGTTTTTTTAATGCTATATCGTTTTGAGCACTCCCAATGAGAAGAAAATGCAACTCGCACAATTCTATAAATAAAAGATACAGAAGATGTAGTTTATGCATAACGTCCTTGGTACAGATTTTGGAATGTCTTGGCCCAATCCTAGTTGTTGCTGCCGTCTTCACGTCCACAAGTTCCTCCATCTGTAGGGTTGAATTTGCAGAGTTGGAAAAGGTGGTGATGGTGGTGGGTCAGGGAGCCATTTAACTTTAATGTTATTATTTGCCTGTGAACCACTTTGTGTTGAAAAGCGGTATATAAATACTAGTGATTGATTGATTGATTGATTGATTGATTGATTTCCCAAGTATTCTGTAATAACAGTGGCATCACTAGGGTTTGTGTCACCCAATGCAAAAACCCATTGCGTTACCCCCCATTATGGACCTCCTCTTGTACCAGATCATACAGAATAAATTACAATACCTTACACACAGCCTATCAGTAACCCACAAAAAGCCAGTGGCCAGCTTGATGACATTCACACAATTGAATAAGAGTTCTCACATTAGCTCTGGTACAAGGAAATTAGAACTGACTCATACAAACACCTTATTGGTTCCCTGCTGTGAATTAATAATACCTCATTGGTTCTGAGAACAATCCATCACATTGGTCAGTTCTGAGTTCAGGAAATCCCCTGACATAAGGCTGTGGTGTTTTCCTTTTCTGGGTTTTTGGCTAAAATGTTTGAGAGCTATTAAGATATTCCAATGTTGTTTGTTTCATTGCATTCTGCATTAAATTCTGCATCGTATGGTATATAACATAATGGTATTATTCAAAAATACCGAGATTTTCCCAATTTTGGCCAGTAGTGGTGTCACCCACCCACCCCGAGTGAATCACCTGGTGCAGTCCACCCCCACCCACCCCGAATAACCGCAACCTCATGGGAGAAACGAGCAGCTGTGATTCTCCTTTACTCATTCACAAAAGTTGCTGGGCCACCAGAGGCAGACTTGAACTTTGTCATCCTAGGATAATTTAATCCAAATTGCTACAATCAGCTAATGAGCAAACAAGATCAACTCAAATGAAGTGACTTTGTCAACAGTCAATGCAGAATGCTAGAGGAGCTCAGAATTACAGTCTAAATCTGGCGCCGAGTCAGCCTAGTATTAAAGAGACAGGGATATGAACTAGCAGAGTTATTCAAACTATGGGTTGCAACCTAATGTCAGATGGGTCATGGAGAGCTGGGAGCAGCCATCTTGGAAGCTGCAGACCTGACTTTTGCTAATTCCTTTTGTGAGTGTTAACACTTTAAATTTTTAAGTGAGGTTTTTTTTTTAAATAGTTTTTAGTTCAGTGTTTTATTTAATATTGACTTAATGTTTTGTCCTAATCTTGTTTCCTGTCAGGGATCTTTCCTGGCTACACAATTGCGGCAGTCCAAGAATGCCAACTTTCATTTCAGGAGTATCATTTTATTATGTTACAATGACAGCACTTCCTGCTTGATGATATCATTTCCTGACATGGCATCACTTCCAGTGGGTCCCAACACTAGCGCCATTTTAAAAAGTGGCTCCCGGTCTAAAAGGTTTGAGAACCACTGAACTAGCAAGTTCCCAGATCAAAGCCAGGGGGGCAGAGGCAGGAGGAAGGCAGGTCAGGCTCTACAGGTAGGTGATTGGACGATTTGCATGAGATCAGTGAGGTTTTCCAACTCCCCATTGTTTAACAGCAAAAGAAAAAGAGTAGCAGCAAGTAACACTGTTGGCCTGCATAAATGACGTGCACCCTAGAAAGGAAGCAAAAAGGAAGCTGTCTTTTATCAGCTTTTGAGACGCAATAAAAGAGTCCCTCTGAGCACATACAGAGTGCTTTCCATGAGCACAAACTAGCCATGACCATCTCCTGTACCTTAGGGATGGACAGCGTCTATGGAATCAGACCTTCCAGGACAAATAAAAGGCCATAAATTTTCTAGGCAGCTGTGAGTCCTGAAACCTCTCGTGTTCAGAAACCAAGCACTGAGGAAGGCGGCAATTCTAACCTGGAGTTTGGTCTAAAGGTGCTGCCCTAATTCCAGGTTAGGATTCCGCCCTCAGAGAGTGGTTCAAGCATACTTTACGGTGTCCCTTGCGCCGGCCAAACTTTGCTGGCCTAACTGTGCCGGCCTAACTCCAGGTGAGGATTGCGCTCTAAGCCACATGGCCCAGATTTCCCAAAGCAGAGGACAAGGACCCACAGCAGAGATGCCGAGACAGTCCAAGGCACGGTTTTGCTGAAAGAGAAAGAAAGCGGGGGATGAAAGGGCCGGCTGGAGAGCCCGCGCTGCTTCCCCAGCCCCCTCCACAATCTGCTCCAGGAGAACAGAAGGCAATGTTGGACAACATGAAATCATCAAAGCGCACAGAGCCCGCAGACTCCATTCCAAGCTTGCAAGTTCTCTGGTGAAAATTAAGTATATTAGCAATGAGAGCAATATATGGAGGGGAGAACTTATTGCAGGGTGTTTTGGGGCTCCCTGTCCATCCTGTCTCCAGGGCTCTGGGAATGTTTACCTTCATCGTGGCCAGGAAATGCCAGTTTGCAGAAATTCCACTTCCCCAAGGAAGTAAGAAAAGAGCTAGTGAGGGTAATTTCAGTCAACTGAAGCCAGAGCTCTCATAGCTAAGAGATATGGGGTGTTTAAAGGCTACAGCTTGAGTTAGCCTCAGGTCTCCCCTTTCTGCCATATTTGTGTTAGGTATACACTAGCAGGAGACACAATTTCTCTGAAAATCTATGCATTCTGTGCTTATTCTGTTCACTATGACCACAGTAAAGTTTATCCGGAGGTGGCTTTGACTAGGGATGGGCACTTGCGACTTGATTCGAGTTGTGAAAATGTTAGTTTTTGTGTGACTCGTTAACTCGAGTCAGACTTCACAGACTCGGACCTGACTCGAGTCTTGGGGCAAGTGGGAACTCAGAAAAGAGTCTTGACTCGAATTTGACTCGAGTTCCCTTTACTGTGTGTGTGCTTGTTTACCTTTTAACCCATCACAGAAGTGGACACAGGTCACCCTGAAAAACCTCATGAACAATCCGGAAGCCATCCTTCAGATCGATGGTGGCAGCAGACGTGGTGGGAGGAGGGGAGGTGGTTCAGGAGATGGGGCTGGGAAGCTTGAGGGGAGGAGGAACGTTTCTCAGAATGACTGGGGACTCAAATCAGAATGACTCGAAATTTCTGTGAGTCAAGTCGGACCAGAGGCGTGCTGTGACTCGCAAGTCAAGAAGTCGCTGACTTGTGACTCAGCTTGTAACTCAAACTTAGCGTTGCGTCCCGGCTGGCTTTAAGGAATAAAGGCCAATTCCGGGATTGGATCAGGGCAAGGTCTGATATTCAGACTGGACTAGCTGAGCTCTGTGGGGCCCCTCCCCACCCCCCTCCGACCCAACGGCCACCGGCCTGCTCCAAGCCCTGCACCAGGCGTCACCTAGCAGACCCCTAACAAAACCAGAAACTTCCCTCTGCATCCTACACCGAGCATAATTGAAATCTAATCATAAACAGCAAAACTCCCTTTGCTGCTGGCAGCCAAGCTGGCAGCCTGCCCAACATCTCTATTTTGCTCACTCTCTCCTTCACAAAAGGCCTCTCCGCGGCTGAATGGGCCACCGCTCTGGCGCGGCTGCACGGCCTGTTCTCCCCGGCGAAGGTCGCCCGGGAACCTCTGCTTGCTGCTCCAGAGACAACGTTCGGAGGCTCCCCGCCAAGATGTCAGCTCTCCTTAACCTCATCTGCCTTGCGAACGTCTCCTCCGCTCCAGCCTTCACAAGCCAGCGCAGGGCTCCCAGGGCAGTCCTTAGGCTGCTGGAAAGGGATGGCAGGGTGGGGGAGGAAGGCTGCAGAAGAGGAGCCGAGCCGCGGAGGACTTTCCACAGTGCAAACCAGTGATGTCATGCAGGGGGAACGCGGGGGAACTCAGTTCCACTAGTTAAAATTAGGGCTGACTCCGCCCACTTCACTCTCCCTCCTCCCCCCTCCCAATTCCTCTGCAAAGAGCTTTTCTTCTTGGTTGGCCGGCACTCAGAGGGTTAAAGGGAGCGACTCCGGATTCCTAGGGGGGCGAAGGCAGTGATGTCATTCAGGGGGAACGGACCAGAACAGGCGTCCCGGATCCTAACGGGCTCTGTGGCTGGTTCCGGGTTCCCGACAAGTGCCAATCAAAAGTGAGTTCCTGTTCCTAAATCATTTGAATGACACCACTGGTGTCACCACCACCCATGCTGAAAGGGCGAGGAGCGAGAAAGGGCTGATCTCACCGCAAGGAAAGGGGCAGAGCCTGGACGGAGACGGGGGGGTGCACATTTCTCTCGCCTCCAGCATTGTGGTTTTTATGCTGGGGTCCTGGGGTGGCTATCACGGGCTCCTCAAAAGGAAAATCAGGGAGTAGACACCAGCACGGAGCAATTGGCCTTGCCTTCCAAGGCACAGGCACAAGATGGAACTTGGAGCACATTCTATACTAGGGCTTGTCCTTCCTTCAGCGTGGAGCTGTGATGTCCAGCACATTTGGCTGAAGGACCAGAACTCTGAGCACACAAGGGTTCCCTTCACCTGGAAAAAGTCTCAAGGACTTTGAAGCTGACCACAGATTCAGGTACAGTCCAAGATGGAGATGTCAGGCTATCAAGAGATTCGGTGGCCGTAGGGATCCACAGCCACACGACCTGTGCCTCCAACACAATACGCTTTACAATCCACCCCACACTGCTAGTATCCAGCACATAAAGCTGCCTTATTCCAAGGCAGACCATTGGTCCTGCTAGCTCAATAGCATCTCCTCTGACCAGCAGCACCTCGACAAAGCCTCAGGAAGAAGGTCTTTCCCAGCTCTGTGCTGGGATATTCTTTCAATCGGAGGTGTCAAGGACCAAACCTGGGACATTCGGCTTGCAAATCAAGCATTCTGCTGCTAAGCTAAGGGTCTTTAGACGTGCACAACATGCTCATCTCTCTATATCCAAGGACCTTTCCATCTCTGACTACTGTCATGCACTAGAACAAGGGTTCTGCTAACTGGGCAAGAGGCACTTTTTCCAAGTGGTGCTCCTCTTATATTTAGCAGGGGGGGAGTAATTGTCCCTCTTCACCCCAGCACAGTGTCTTTTCTAGTGGCTGTTGCTGGTGGTCTGCCTTTTTTAAGATTGTGAGCCCTTTGGGACAGGGAGCCATTTAACTTTATTATTATTACTATTTGCCTGTAAACCGCTTTGTGAACTTCCTGTTGAAAAGCGGTATATACACACCTGTTGGTTGGTTGGCTGGCTGGCTGGCTGGCTGGCTGGCTGGCGGGTCGGCAACCTACAGCCCATGGACCAGATCCCACCTGCCAGCCAAAGTTATCCAGAGCTTGGGAGGCAAAACCTCCCATCCAGTCTGCCATGTGTTGGATTGGGACTGTGCAAGTCCAGGAGGGAGATATCCTCTTTGTCTGGCCATGGCAAACTGGGTGGGAGGCTTTGCATAGCCACATCTGGGTGGTTTGGCAACCAGGAGCCATGGCTTATTTCTCACAAATGAGGTCAGCCCATGCCCACCCCGAGATGCACTGCATCTTGGGTTTTATTGCCAGTTTTCACTCACCTAATTGACAGTCACACTGCATTGCTAGTTCACAGCACGAAGTTTAGAAGTTTCCTGAAGGTGACATGCCACTTACAAGGTATATTTCCTAGATGAACATGTAGGCGATTGAGTGACAGCAATGGGGATGTGAGCACGTGGGCCAGCACTATTACATATTCAACAGAACCGCTAACTAGACCAGATTGTCACAGACCCAGTGGTGTCATTCAAATGATTTAGGAACAGGAACTCACTTTTGATTGGCACTTGTCGGGAACCCGGAACCAGCCACGGAGCCCGTTAGGATCCGGAACGCCCGTTCTGGTCCGTTCCCCCTGAATGACATCACTGCACAGACCACTCCGTCCTCGAGAATGTTTTGCGTTCTTCCATGTGATTTTGCTGATGAGACGAACAATTGTTATCCTAGACCAGGGGTCAGGGAACTTTTTTACCTTTTACCCCAAAATATAAGAACATAACATAAGAACATAAGAAGAGCCCTGCTGGATCAGGCCAAAGGCCCATCTAGTCCAGCTTCCTGTATCTCACAGCGGCCCACCAGGTGCCCCAGGAAGGCATGAGACTATAAGATGCTTGCATCCTGTTGCCACTCCCTTGCACCCGGTACCAGTAGCCCACCACCTTTGTAAGGAGGTTGCACAATCCATCATTGCCTATAGCCCACG
>JAJKFI010000063.1:3284015-3319577 GCA_029204185.1 Lerista edwardsae
GTTTTGCACATGGCAAGATGGCGGCTAATCCCGCCCCCCGGCTTCAGTAATCGATAACAGAAGTCTATGGGAGGGCGGGGGGTTGCTTGAACCAGACCGGATACTGCCGGGGACCGCTCTGGAGAAGTGCATGGAACTTCCCATTGACCCAAAATGCCCCCTCCGGGATATTAAGTGGGGCGAGCGGAACCCACCATTGACCAAGCTACTCTGTTCCACCTTCGCTGACCTATTCCTTTTCCAGGACTTTTTCTTTTCCTGGAGGAAAGGTCCATCGTGGGCTATAGGCAATGATGGATTGTGCAAGCTCCTTACAAAGGCGGTGGGCTACTTCAGAGTACCGGGTGCAGGGGAGTGGCCACAGGATGCAACAGGATCTTGTTGTTTCATGCCTCCCTGGGGCAACTGGTGGGGCCGCTGTGAGATACAGGAAGCTGGACTAGATGGGCCTTTGGCCTGATCCAGCGGGGCTCTTCTTATGTTCTTATAGGACCAGCTCAATGTGCCCTTTTGTACCATTGTCTAGGACAGTGATGGTGAACCTGTGACACACGTGTCAAAGGTGACACACCACAAGGTGACACGCCAGTGTTCACCAACACCTGAGTTCAAAATTGAGTTTATTTTACTCATTTTTTTTCATTTTTTGCAATTATTTGATGTTTCTTTATAGAATAATAGTACCACACATGATTGGACTGTATTTTTTGTTTAAATAAATGAACATAAAGAACTGTTTCTCTTTTGTTTGGGGGGGGGGTGTGTGACACTCCACCAGTTCAGCATTTTCCAAAGTTTTGACGCACCCAGCCCAAAAGGTTTGCCATCACTGGTCTAGGACAAGTTACCCAAAGGACCACCTTCGCCTGTCTAGACCCTCTAATCCACACCAGAGTTTCAGAAGGCATGTAGGAGGGAGGGGCCGTTTTGGCCATGGCAGTTTTTTCTGTGGATGCTCTCCCCAGGTAAGCTCACCTGGGCCCATCACTGCTCAGTTCTTGTCACTTGTTGAAGAGGTGGCTTGGGGGGGGGGCAGTTGCAGGAAAGGTGTAAGCAGACAGCTATGGAAGAAATTTTTTTATGGCTGCTGCACTATTCCATTTAAACGATATATATACCGCTTTTCCATAAAAGCCCCAAGGTGGCTAACCAAGTCCACAATGCAGAATAAAATCAAACACACAGTGTTAAAGGTAAGAAAATTCATAACAATGAACCGATAAAACACAGAGAAAAACCAGCACACAGCCCTGACAACCGCACTCAAACTCGAAAGCAGCACAGAGCAGATGCAATTAACACAGCAGCGTAAACTATTAAGCACCGATGCAGGCAGGCCAATGGGGCAAGCCCTGCACCCTGCAGTGGAGGGGGGTGTCACGGAGGCCTCTTCAAGGCAGGGCCACATTTGTTCCCTTGCATCCGGGCTGCATTGTAGCTGCATTGGTGCTGAAAAGTGGGATAGGATTGGGCCCTAAATCAAGAACCCCAGATAAAAACAGCAATAAAAGCAGCAATACAAGAACATTCCTAAAAAGCATAAGCAGCCTCGTGCCTCGGACTAGAGTAAGAAGCAACTCATCCGCCACCCACGCTCAGAACACTAGTTGAGATCAAAATGTCTTCGCCCTGCCGGTGTCACTCAGGAGGGCAAAGTTCTCAACTCATAAGGGAGGGCATTATTGCTACAGAAAAAGCCTCTCTTTTCATATTGAAAATGCCCACTAGTGAACATAAGAAGAGCCCTGCTGGATCAGGCCAAAGGCCCATCTAGTCCAGCTTCCTGTATCTCACAGCGCCCCACCAGGTGCCCCAGGGAGGCATGAGACAACAAGATGCTTGCATCCTGTTGCCACTCCCTTGCACCCGGTACTCAGAAGTAGCCCACCTTTGTAAAGAGGTTGCACAATCCATCATTGCCTATAGCCCACAATGGACCTTTCCTCCAGAAATCCGTCCAATCCCCTCTTAAAGGCATCAAGACCAGATGCCATCACCACCTCCTGTGGCAAAGAGTTCCACAGATTAACTACCCGCTGGGTAAAAAAGTACTTCCTTATAAGAAAAGGTCCCTGTGCTGTTGGTTTTCTTTTAAACATTTTGATTGCTTCATTGGCAGCTCTGATTTTCTTGTAACACAAAAAGCAGGATTTTAATTTTCAGAATGGAACAGGATGTTACCAAGTCACCACCAGCTGGAACCACTGTCCCAGAGAAGTGGGGCCGGCCCACCCATGAGGTCAACTGAAGCTGTCGCCTCAGGCAGCAGACTGGTGGAGGAGGTGCCCATCTCTGTCTGCCTACGTGCCTCCACTGCTCTTTCTTCTACTCCCTGGACTGGAACAGGAAGAGGGGGTCGGAGAGGGAAGAAAAACATGGTGGGGGAATGCTGAGCGAGAAGTCAGTGAAGGAGTGGAGAGAAGGCTGGTAAGTCATTGGGTAAGGGGGCAGCATTTGGCTTGGGCCAGGCCTGCAGAGAAAGGTACCCAGGTGGACCTGGCAGAGTTCTCATTTCCACACACACACCTCCTACGGTGACTTACACTTAGGAGAAGGAGCAATGCCCAAACATCCCTCAAGCCAGAAAGTACAACAAGTGGTAGCCTGAGCTGCAGCCTGGGTTTCACCTTGCAAGCTTCCCCCCCCTATAAGGGAGCATTCAAAGTCCCTTATGGTGGATTCCCCTGCCAAACTGACTGTAGCCTAAACTGGGACTATGAACACAGAAAATGCAACCATCTCAGGTACCCATATGGACAAGTGTAAAGTGATGCACATGGGGCAAATAAAAACTTCACATACAGGCTACTGGGTTCTGGGCTTTTTGCAATGGATCAAGAGAGAAATCTCAGGGTGCTAGTGGACCACTTGATGAACGTGCCGACCCAGTATGTGGCAGTAGTGAAGAAGGCCAATCCCATGCTTGGGGTAATAATATATAAAAGGGGTTGAGAATAAAACGGCCAATATCATTATGCCACTGTACAAATCCATGGTAAGGCCACATCTGGAGTACTGCATACAGTTCAGGTCGCCACATCTCCAAAAGGACATAGTGGAGCTGGAAAAGGTGCAGAGAAGAGCAACCAAAATTATTAGGGGATGGGGCACCTCCCTTAGGAGGAAAGGCCAGTGTTTGGGGCTTTTCAGTCTAGAAACATGGGGTCTGAGGGGGGACATGATTGAGACATACAAAATTATGCATGGGAAGGATAGAGTGAAGTTCTTTTCCCTCTCTTACAACACCAGAACCAGGGGACATCCACTGAAATTGAATGTTGGGAGAGGTTTTTTTTACCCAGGTAATGGTAATCTGTCCTTGCCACAGGAGGTGGTGATGGCATCTGGCCTGGGTGCCTTTAAAAGGGCCTTGGACAGATTCAGGGAGGAACAATCCATCGTAGGCTACAAGCCGTGGTGGGTATGTGCAACCTCTTGGTTTTAGAAGTAGGCTACCTCAGAATGCCAGAAGCAGGGGAGAGGCAACAGGATGCAAGTATCTTGTTGTCTTGGGTGCTCCCTGAAGGCACAATCCTAACCTGGAGTGAGGCCGGCACAGTCAGGCCAGCAAAGCTTGGCTGGTCCAAGGGACACCGTAAAGTGTGTTTGGACCATTCTCTGAGTCAGAGAGGCCAGCACACAGACGTGCGCCATCCCTCCTGACTCCGAGAGTGGTCCAAGTGTGCTTTATGGTGTCCCTTGTGCTGACCTAACTCCAGGCTACGACTGCACCCTGAGGCATCTGATGGGCCACTGTGAGATACAGAAAGGAAGACTAGCCCTATTTAACTTGGCTGGCTCCCCTCCAAGGGACCCTCAACACTGCCGGCTCGGGAACGGAGCTGAGGAGCCTCACGCCAGCAGAATTCTCAGCACTTGAGCCGTTTCCTGGCACTCTTCCAGGAAGCCAGGGCAGTGTTAAAACCCGGTTTTAATCTGCTTCAGATCTCTAGTGGGGATTTGGCACTGGAAGCAGGCTGACTTGTCGTCATCCGTTTCCTGATGCCTGGAGAAAGGCTGCTGAATGCTTTTTAAGTGTTTAAGCATCTCCTGGATTCAGCGCAGAAGGTTCCAAACGGAGGTAATCTTAGTGGCGTGACTGCCAGCCTTCCTCTCCCCCACCCTAATGCCAGGCCTTTGAACAGCAATGCTTCTGAAAGCTTGGGATCCTCTGGTGCATGCCTTTGGCACCTCTCCAGGCAAAGGAGGTTGGCAGTGGAAGAGCCATTAAGAAGCATGCAGTAGCATTTCTACGGGGATGGCAATGCTCTAAGTTTTGCAAGAAGCCTCACCTTGCAGTGGAAATCACTCCTCTCCTGCACCGTTTTAGCCAATCCTCACAGGGAACAGCAACATCTTGGCGTTGCTTACTGGCTACAGCAGCAAGGGAGAGGAGGGATTTACATGACAGGGTAAGGCTTCCTGCAAAACTTAGAGCTTTGCCATCCCTGTAGAAACGCCTCTGGAAGCATGGTGCTCCTTCTGGCTGATCTGCACGTGCAGAGTTGGAGCAATCAGAAGGTTGTGGTTCAGCCTCAGCTTTGCACGTTTGCTCTCAGGCAGCAGAACTCAGAGGCAGGCCACTGGCTGCAGGCATGACTGGCCAATGCTGTGCCACGTGGCTCAGCAGTCTGGTTGAGGTTGAAGGGAGCGTCACCAGTAGGTTTTGGGGATGGGAGAAGTAGCCTCAGCCCTGGGGATAAGCCCCTGCTTGGCATGAGGAAGACCCCAGGTTCATCCCTGGCACCATCTCCAGGTGAGGTTGGGAAGGACCCTTGCTGAGGCCGTGGACCCCCCCCCCCCAAGCAAAGACTGTGCACCCCTAGGGAGCCACAGAACTCTCCCTGCCACCGAAGCAATTTCACCTTGCTGCCAGCACCCCACCAGGTTAGAATCAAGGCACAACTGCTCACCGCACACCAGGTTTCATTCATCAACAAAACAATTTGCAAGTGGACAGGAAGACAGGCTGTGTTTACAATAAAATGTCCCACCACTGGTATGTAGGTGTGTCTGTCTGCAATGGTGTGGCTGAGCTCCATAAGAACATAAGAAGGGCCCCTATGCGGGATCAGGCCAAAGGCCCAACTAGTCCAACTTCCTGGCTCTCACAGTAGCCCACCAGGTGCCTCAGGGACCACACAGGACAGCTAGATACCTGCATCCTGTTGCCACTCCCTTGCACCTGGCATTCTGAAGCAGCCTACTACTAACATAAGGAGGTTGCACCACCCAACATGGCCTATAGCCCACAATGGACTTTCCCCCCAGAAATCTGTCCAATCCCCTTTTAAAGGCACCCAGGCCAGACACCCTCACCACCTCCTGTGGCAAGGAGTTCCACAGCTTAATTACCCATACATGTGAAGCTGTTTATTGCTAGCGGAGATCCAGTTTATGAGAGAATTTGACCACTTCCAACCTGACCCTTCCTCCTCACTCAAGCTACTCTCTGGGAATAAAATGCTGCCACCGCCAAACACACACACACACACACACACCCAGACAACAGAAGCAGGTTATTCTTCTTGCTGCTTCCCACAGGGTAAAGTTGAGCCCTGCCCATGCTTCAAGATACAGATGGGACCAGCTCCCCACCAGGGCTGTTGAAATCTGTTTAAATTAGCTGCAGAATACAAAATACTGCAGCCATAGCTTGCTGCATGTTTGACAGCATGTTGTCAAGCGAAGACAAGGGGGGGGGGCTCTAGTACGCAAAGCAGGTGTCCTTCCACTGAGCCACAACCCCTCCCTAATTTAACTGATGGAAATGCTGTTGTTTTTGTAAGCTGCTTTGGATGCCATTTTGGAGGGGGGCAGAAAGGCAGCATTATGTGCCTAAAACAAACAGCAGGAGTGCCTAATTTGCACGCCACACAGACTTGGGGGCGGCCCGTTTTGACCTCCCTGCAAGCTAAAAGACGCAGGAAACACAGGCCAGGGAAGGGCGACTTGTCTGGTGTTACTGCCTTCCTAGGATCCAGTGTGGGTCTCTCCCCACCTCTTGTTAGCCCCCATCTGGTTGCCGCACCCTTACTGAGTGCTCCAGCACTGATCACTGTTCCTGAGCCTACTCAACCTCACAGGGTTGTTGCTAAAGGCTGAAGAAGCAGGGGAAAGGCTTGGGTCACTATCCTGAGACCCTCTGGAGGAAGTCTGGGATGCAGATTGTTTGGTTTTGTAAGAAAGGGGGGGGATGATGGTGGCCGGAGGTGTTTCATGTCACGTGGTGTCACTTCCAGGTGAACAGGCACCTCTCCCATTTGGGGAAGTGCCCGGGGTCGGAGCCCCTCAGGCTGCACCCTAGTTAGGGTTCCGATGGCAGTGCTAACAGCAGCCTTTAGCCCAGAGGCGTTTCTACAGGGAGGGCAAAGCTCTAAGTTTTGCAAGAAGCCTTACCCTGTCATGTAAATCCCTCCTCTCCCTTGCTGCTGTAGCCAGTAAGCAACGCCAAGATTGGCTAAAACGGTGCAGGAGAGGAGTGATTTCCACTGCAAGGTAAGGCTTCTTGCAAAACTTAGAGCTTTGCCATCCCTGTAGAAATGCCACTGCTTTAGCCAGGATGCCCCCCCCCCGCAGTTGGCAGGGCGCACAGCTACATGTGCGCAGTTACTGGTGGCCAAGATTCCCGGCGAGTAGCCACGGCCCTCTCGCTCTGCTCCCGGGCCTGCCCCAAGCCCAGCCTCTCCAGCCCAGGGGCCGCGAGGCAGCCTGGCGAGGTAAGGCCCAAGCGCAGACTGAGCAGCCTCTCCAAGGGGCCCCGTCCAGGCTCCGTCGAGCGCGGCGTGCAGCCAGGTGAAGGCGGAGCGCCGCGGCCCTCGCGAGGGGTCGAGATCGGAGGGGAGAAGCCTCCGAGCCTCCCCCACGCGCCAGGCGCCGGCAGCAGCCAGTGGCCACG
This sequence comes from Lerista edwardsae, assembly GCA_029204185.1. Taxonomy (NCBI): domain Eukaryota; kingdom Metazoa; phylum Chordata; class Lepidosauria; order Squamata; family Scincidae; genus Lerista; species Lerista edwardsae. Next base: position 3,290,914 of record JAJKFI010000063.1, read on the forward strand.
GCAGGCACACCGACCGACGTGCCGCGCCTGCTGCCCGCGCAGGAAGGCCGGCTTCCCGGCGCAGCCCTCGCGCAACCCGGCCCTGCGCTGCCGGCGAGCGGGGGCAGGAGAGCGTCTGGGATCGCGCGAGCGAGCCAGTCGGGAGCCCCTCGCTGGCGGGGAGCTCCGCGGCCGACGGCACGGCGAGGTGTGTGCGCGCCCCCCCAGCCAGCCAGCGTGCCGCCGCCGACGCGCTGACATCATGGCCAACCGAGGCGGCGTGCGGAACCTGATCACGGACTCCCGATCGCGGGCTCCGCTGCGGCACTGCAGCTCCCGCTTCGCTCCGGCTTCCCGCGCTCTCGGGGAGCCGCTCGGAGGGAGCCCGGGGCTCCGGGGAGCGGCAGCTGCAAGGCGAGCGCGAGGGCTGCACCGCGATGGGGATGATGATGATGACCCACTTCTGCACCGGGCCAGCCCCAAAGGACACCGGGGGAGCCACTGCGGAAGCACAGCCGGCCCCCGCCGCCCCCCCCCCACACACCCCGCCCGGCATGCCGGCGGCGCGTCGCAAGTCCAGGCGGCGGTGACCGCGCTGCCTGGCGCCAGGAGGGCTGTGCCCGACGCGGAAAGACCAACAGGGTGACGGTGGACAGGGGGAGACGGGGGCCAGCGGGAGACATTCCGCGCCGGCCCTCGGCAGCCACGAGGGGGCGAGAGAAGCCCTGCAAAGCCCGGGCTCGCCAGATCTCCCTGCCCCAAAGGGATGGGGACGCACCCGCGTTCAGGGGCGCCAGTCCCGAGGAAAAGCCAGGCTCGAGCAGCAGCCTTCCAGGGCGCGATCTCTGCTCTCGCCAAAGGGGGCTTCAGCAGGCGATCGAGCCAGGGTGAGGCGCGGGGGGGGGGCAAGGAAGAGGGCGAAGGGGCCCGAGAGAGGCTTCGGGCTCGGGAATAGTGAGGCAGCATCGAGGCCAAGGTGCAAGACGCAGCACCTCCATGGAGGGGGGGGGGGGCTCCGCCTGTGCCACAGCGACGTCGCCACGACACAGACGAGAATACCCCGCGCCTCGGGCTCCCCCGCGTTTCGGCCTCTGCCCAGCCGAGACGGAGAGCCGCTGCCCTCCCTCCAGCCGGCCACCGAAACGGCACGCAGCCGCCGAGGGGGAGACATGACATAATTTGCGGCCATGCCCGCTCCGTCCCCAACGCCAGCACCTCACCTCGCTCGCTGGATGACACCCCACGCCTGACATCATCGCCACAGCACAAAATAAATAAAAATTGTGGCACGCACGCACGCACGCACACACACACACCCTCGTCTTCCATCAATGAGCGGCCGGATCGTTTCTCAGCACGACTGACAGCCTGGGGCGGGGGGGAGCATCTCCCTCCCCAGGTGCACCCATTTCTCTGCCCAGATTGCAACTCAGCTGCACCCCCCACACACATACACACACCTGCCAGAAATCAGCCATCCCTCCTTCCACCCCATTTCCAACCGCAAACTACAGAAATACAAATCGCAAGACGCAGCGAGGCTTCGCGCGCCCCCCCCCCCCAATTCTCCTGCATGCGGCACACAACATTCCAACGGCAAAGGGATATCCTCCCCCCTCCCCAACACCCAGAAATCGTGGGCAGTTTGGCGCGCCGTGACCTCCCCTCCGCCATGCAAGCCTCCCCCCTAACCCCTCGCGGGCGTGCAGAAACGAGGTACCTCTCCTCCCCCCTCTTCCTTACTCTTTGCAGCGACGGGCTCTGGGTGCAGCTGCAGGAGACGTCCGGCTTTAGTCCTTATTTTTTTGCTAGAAGGAAAGCGGGGCGCGGGGGGGGAGTCTGGAGTTGTGGGCTTTTTTTCTTTTTAAACCGACTTCACACTCCTTGGACAGCAGAGAAGCGAAAAAACGGGGAAGTGCAGTCAGGCGTCGAGCCGCTGCTCCGCGAGGACTTTGCAAGGGGAGGCGCGCGCAGAGCTGCCGCCAGCTCCAGGTAGGCTGGCGCCTCTCATCGCAGCGAGCGTCACTAATACACACGCACGCATTGGAATACACGCATCTTGCTTGCCCCTTTTCTTGCGGCAAACGGCAGACACAACCCCCCCCTCCGGTCACACCCTCAGCCTATCAGAGAGCAGGATCGCGGCGGAGGGTGGATCGCCGGCGCTTTTTAACTCTCCGCTTCCCACGTCGCTTCTGCCGTGGCCTTCGTAGCATAGGCGAGCCACTGAACGGGGCTGCGCGCGCAGTACAGTGACGAGGGGGAGGAGAGAAGGGCACTAACGTAGCCTTCTAATAGAGTGTGGGTATGTCACATGGGGGGGGGGAATTCTCCTCTACTTTTTTTTTTTCGAAAAAGGGAGAAAAAGCACTGCAAGTAGAGAGTTAATTCATCAGGGAGGAGGGTGAGGACCCTTACATAAAAACATCAGAAGAGCCCTGCTGGATCAGGCCAAAGGCCCATCTAGTCCAGCTTCCTGTATCTCATAGCGGCCCACCAGGTGCCCCAGGGAGGTATGAGACAACAAGATGCCTGCATCCTTTTTTCTAGGCTGAAGAGCCCCAAACGCTGCAGTCTTTCTTCATAAGGGAGGTGCCCCAGCCCCGTAATCATTTTTGTCGCTCTCTTCTGCACCTTTTCTAGCTCCACTATGTCCTTTTTGAGATGCGGCGACCAGAACTGGACACAATATTCCAGGTGCGGCCTTACCATCGATTTGTACAATGGCGTAATAATATTGGCTGTTTTATTCTCAACCCCTTTTCTAATTACACCAAGCATGGAATTGGCCTTCTTAATTGCTGCCGCACACTGGGTCGATACCTTCATTGAGTTGTCCACCAGCACCCCAATATCTCTCTCTTGAGCTGTCACAGACAGCTCAGAACCCATAAGCCTATAGGTGAAGTTTTGGTTTTTTGCCCCAATGTGCATCACTTTACACTTTAGACGTGACCCTTCTCCTTGATGTGCTCCTTTTCTAGCAGGAAGTGGGGGAGCATTTAAAAATGGAACATAAGAAGAGCCCTCTGGGAAAGGGCCATCTAGACCCCTCTAGTCGAGCTTCTTGTATCTCACAGTGGCAGAGGCAGATCAAGGGGGGGGGGAGTCTGTAAGTTTTGCAAGAAGCCTTACCCTGTCATGTAAATCCCTCCTCTCCCTTGCTGCTGTAGCCAGTAAGCAACGCCAAGATGTTGCTGTTCCCTGTGAGGATTGGCTAGAACAGTGCAGGAGAGGAGTGTTTTCCACTGCAAGGTAAGGCTTCTTGCAAAACTTACAGATTTGGCCTCCCCCCCCCCCCCGATCCGCCTCTGCACAGTGGCCCACCAGATGTCTCAGGGAGCACACAGGACAACTAGATACCTGCATCTCATTGTCACTCTCCTGCATCTGGCATTCTGAGATAGCTTACTTCTAAAGGATGGAGGTTCCATTACCCATCATGGCCTGTAGCCTGTGATGGACATTTCCTCCATAAATCTGTCCAGTCCCCTTTTAAAGGCACCTAGGCCAGATGCCATCACTACCTCCTCTGGCAAGGAGTTCCACAGTTGAATTACCCGCTAGGAAAAAAGTATTTCCTTTCATCTGTTCTCACTCTCCCAACACTCAATTTTAGTGGATGTCCTACCTGTAGCCTAAAGTGAGTCAACCCACTCTGCCACCTCATTCTGTGCACATATCTGGCCATAGATACTCAGGTGACTATCAAGGGGCAAGGACTGGATTGCTTTAAATTGCATGCTGAAGAATAACTAGGGCTTGAAGGATTAAAAACTCTCTCTTGTCCACAAAACCTTCCTGCACATAGAAAGCATTAGGATGTTGGGGGAAAAGTTAAACTAAAGCCTTCTCCCTGATGGGCTAGCTTTCTACTTGCAGGGTGATGCATCTTTATCTGTGGGGAAAGCATTCAAATGTGCAGTTCCCCTTCCTTCCCATTTTGAAATGGTGCACTCCAGGAAAGCCTTGCCACTTGATCTGCGGCCAAACTAAATGTGTGAGTTCTTGGTGCCAACTGAACAGTTTTCCCTGCCAAAGAGCTGTTGTGGGGGGACCCCGTTTGGATGGGGCCTGTGATGGAGGACAGAGGTAAGGCCCCCTCCCCCTGTTGCCACAGCTTTGACCTGCACAGGCCATAATCTGATTCCTATTTACATTTATAAAAGGGCAATTACATTGGACAAGCCAAGCAGGTGCACCGTATGTTGGCAGTTGGGTCTTTTATAACCAAAAGATCCTCGAACACTTTAGCTTTTCTTTGTAGGGAAGGTGCTCTGGGACTCTGATCATTTTGGGTGCCCTCTGCTGCATGTTTCCTACCATTATAATATCTTTCTTAAGTCAGTGATCAGAACCATCACCCCGTCTCCCGAATGATTTGTGCAGGAATGTCGATAATATTCGCTGTCATATTCTTGATTCCTTTCCTAATGATCCCTAGCATGGACTTTGTCGTCTTCGCAGTTGGGGTGAATACAAACTTGTAAACTAGTGGACTCTTCCTTGCTTCTGCTGCACTTTATCAAACAGGACATGTTTGTGGAGGATTCATGTTCCACTCATGGCTTCACTCACATGCTTCTGAGCCTTTGTGACGTACAGACGTCCCCTGGTGTCCACTGATTCGGTATTCACAGTTTCAGTTATCCGCAGATACCGTGGATACTGGGACGCCTATTAAAAAGATAAGCAAACATTGAACAAGGGCACAATCCTAACCTGGAGTTAGGCTGGCACAAGTTAGGCCAGCAAAGTTTGGCAGGCACAAGAGCCACCGTAAAGCACGTTTGGACCACTCTCGGAGTCAGGGAGGATGGCACATGTCTGTGTGGTGTCCTCTCTGACTCCGAGAGTGGTCCAAACATACATTACAGTATCTCTTGTGCTGGCCAAACTTTGCTGGCCTAACTTGTGCCAGCCTAACTCCAGGTTAGGACTCCAGGTTAGGATTGCACCCCAAATCTCTTTTTGTTTATCTTGTTGCACCAAAACAACTGATGTTCCCTTATCTTTAAAAAGGTGTCTCCAGTATCCATGGTTTCAGGTATCCACAGGTGGGTCTGGACTGGATCCCCAGCAGATACCAGGGCATGCCTGTACTTTGTGAATCAATCAGTCTCAGATTGTTCCGTTTCTCAAACTGATTTGACATCTCCCGGGAATGATGCGAATCGTTGCTGCTATAGAGACAAGATTTGCAAAAGAAAGACACCTCCTTAAGCAGGCCTGGTGGTATTTGCAATGATTATACAATGGCCAGCTGTCAATAGCACAGTCCTATTTCCTTCTGGGGATAATGATACAATATCAGTGTTTCCCAATTTCCCAAAAATTGGATACACCAGTGGGCCGTATCCAATTTTTGGTGGGCCACGAAATTAAGAACATAAGAAGAGCCCTGCTGGATCAGGCCAAAGGCCCATCTAGTCCAGCTTCCTATATCTCACAGCGGCCCCACCAGGTGCCCCAAGGAGGCATGAGACAACAAGATGCTTGCATCCTGTTGCCACTCCCTTGCACCCGGTACTCTGAAGTAGCCTACTACTAATGTAAGGAGGTTACAACCCATCATTGCTTTTAGCCCATGATGAACTTTTCTTGACAATAGAGATTGACAATAGACAATTGACAATAGAGATTCGGCTATGTTCAAGGGTTAAACAAACTAGTACTTGTATGTGTGTGTGTGGGAGGGAGAATACTGCTGCCCAGTCACCATTGTAGCCACACCCCTTGGCGGTCATAAATCAGGCAGCAGCCAAATAGTTTTAAGGGCCTAATAGCAGTGATGTCATTCAGGGGGAACGGACCAGAACGGGCGTTCTGGATCCTAACGGGCTCCGAGTTCCCGACAAGTGCCAATCAAAAGTGAGTTCCTGTTCCTAACTCATTTGAATGACACCACTGCCTAATAGCCTAATAGCTTCTTGGAAGTGGGAGGCACTGCTGCCCAATAACCATTATAGCACACACTCCTTGGCGGAGTTCCATGATTCCAACTTCCATGGCCACTGTCCTGCTGCTTTTGGGGGCTTGGCAAGGGGAAATCGCCACCAGAATGGACCCAGTGTGATGAACATAGGCCCCAACCAACTCTTAAGAAGGAACTCCTATTCTTGGCTCTTATCGGGCAGGAGGTTTGGTCGAGAGGGTTAAAGCCTCCGTTTGCCTGAAGATAAGACCCGAAGGTCGCCAGTTCAATAACATGAGAGGCAGACCTTGAGAAGTGTGACTGATAAGAGCTGAGCAACTGCCTGTGAGAGAGGAGTTGTGCTGGGCCAGCTATTTCTTTGGTGGGAGCAGAGAAGCCGTCTATCAGCCAGCAGGAAGGCAATCGTGCAGCCAGAAAGAAGGACTAAACCACGAAAGTTCCATCTGTGTGTTGTTGTAGTTCTTGAAAGACAGAACTTCTTTGTAATTTATAAAAACCCCTTGGGGGTTTAGAGAAATAAAGCCTGCCTATGTAAACCGCCTTGAATTAAAGTCAGAGGAGCAATCTAATGACCAAAGAAAGGCGGTATATAACTACTACTACTACTACTACTACTACTACTACTACTACTACTACTATCATTAATAATAATAATAATAATAATAATAATAATACTTGGATTTATATACCAGCTTCCTTAGGTCACCAGATTTCTCTAATGACTATAACTCAAGGCAGTTTACATAAGCAGACTTTATTCAGAAACCCGAAGGTTTTTACAATTTTTACAGAAACGTTCTATCTTTCAAGAACTACACACATACAGATGGATCTTTCTGGATTTAGTCCTTCTTTCTGGCCACCCGTTTGTCTTCTGCTGGCTGATAAGCAGCTTCCCTGCTCCCACCAGAGAAGTGGCTGAACTTCGGCACAACTCCCCCTCACACAAGGCAGCCGAAGCTCAGCTGTTAGTCGCAATTAACAAGGTCTGCCGCTCACAGAGACTTCCGGCTGTCCCAAACAGGCGACCTTCAGATCTTTAGCTCTTATCTTCAGGCAAATGGAGGCATTAACCCTCTCGACTAAATCTTCTGCCCAGGTGAGAGGAGGTGGGGAATGCAGGGCCATCAGAACAGTCCTGATCTGATGAACATGGAGCTCAGACACTCCAGAAGGTGGTCCCCAAGCCCCACCCCAACAACAACAACAAAAAGATAATTATTATTATCCCATGCATTCTTTCAACAGTGAATTCTAGCATGGGAAACAGATTATGGAGCGGAATCAATCAGTTTGGGCCCCTGGATAGCACTGTTCTACAGTGCAAGCCCATGCATGTCTACTCAGGAGTAAGTCCAGTGATGTCATTCAGGGGGAACGGACCAGAACGGGCGTTCCGGATCCTAACGGGCTCCGTGGCTGGTTCCGGGTTCCCGACAAGTGCCAATCAAAAGTGAGTTCCTGTTCCTAAATCATTTGAATGACACCACTGAGTAGGTCCCATTGCATTCAGTGGGATGTGTTCCCAGGTACGTGTGTCTGGAGTGGCAATCAGAGTCACGATAAAGTTGGTGGAATTCTGTCAACGCAACAGAGCCACAGGCTTAGCCAGAACGTTCCCGTCTTGATCCTGCCTGGTTCTCCCCAGCCATGTGTCTCTGCAGCCTGCCCGTCTCCCTCTGCACTCAGCCAGGCATCTCCACCTCTTGGTGCTTCTCTCATATCAGCCCATCTATCACGCCTGGGCTGCAGCACTCCAAAAGCAGAGAGCCGGGTCAATGCTTTGTGTCACGGGTGAGAGTTCCTTGCACTGCCATTGGGTACCCGCAAGGAAGGTGCCAGATTTCGGGCTCGGTCCAGTGGGTACCCCTTGGAAGCAGGCCCTGGCTGGGAATCTGCTTCTTGGTGTGCCGTTGCTGGACGAGGCTTTTAAAATTTGTCCTGTTTTCATCCAGCACAAGGATTTTTGTAGGCATTGCAGAATCTGAGGTGCCCAGGAGATGGTAGGTTGACTTGCTGAGAGGTGTGTGGCAGCCAGAGGCAGGCAAGCATAAGATGCTAGAAGGGGTGGGTTTCAGTAGTGTCAGCGTACCGGTATGCTGACACTACTGGTGGGTTTCCCCTGGGGCCTGCCCCATCTCTGCCCCACTGTGACCTGTTCTCAGTGCTCAAATTACAGGGCGGTGAGAGGTGCTTTGCCTCTGTTCCTACAAGGCTGTGGCTGTGTGTGATTTGGCTCAAATGGGGGGGGGAGTTAGAGAATAGCTTGTAGTTTATTATGGGACCCTCTGCCATCATCCCTACCCGCTAACTGAAACACTGGCAGCTTAGCACATTGTACAGAATGAGATGGAAAACAAAGGGCTAAGCTACATGTTACATTAAAAACCCCGTTCCCTCCCATCGGCGCGTTAGTGCACCACTTTTTCTTTTGCATTTTGAAACATGTACAGGGCCCCCCCTCTCAGGTAAATACATGTTTGGAACCATGTCAAAGTGTTCCCATATACCTGAACTGAAATTGGCGCGTTTGCCTGCCGATGGGACTGAAAGCGTAATTTTTACTTTGCACTATGGTGCACTATCCATGGTGCTGTGTATCAGTTTCTATGGAAATGTTGAAAAAAATCTACCTTTACCCCTGAAAATCTTTTTTAAAAAAACACATTGTTCACTGAGCACACAGCTTTCTTACTTCAGGAATTTGCAGAAGGGGGCCCTAGACTGCAAATCCTGAAGTAAGAAGTTCATTCTTGCAAAACTGAATTTTTGGCATAGCTTTGACTGATGCTAGGCTAAATTTGGTGTTTTGCAGGCTTCTAACAGGCTGCTACTTGTTTTGTACCCCCTGTAATGAGCTGGAGACAGAATTCTTCTGGACTTTCCTTGACCCTTCTCTGCTTTATAAACATCTTGGAAAAAACCCTATTTTTTCATAGAGCTGGCTTCTGCAGCTTCCAGCTTCCAATATACTGATATAAGGCAAACCTAAGTTCACCTTTTGAGGTTCCCTCCCACCCCAGCCCTAGAACAAGCTGTGAACAGTTTGAAGAAAAAAAGTATCTTTCTCATTGATCTGTCTTCTCTAGCAGCTACAGAGGCAAGAAATAACCTTTTAGCAACCCTTTAGTTGCTGGAAGGATGATTCCTATGTGAAACGAAGCATGTTTCCTATTGTTTCCTATGTGAAACAATCCCATCTCCCACCCCACTATGAGATGGAAACATGACTCTTCAGTAGCTATTGGACTGTGTCCAAGGTGCTGATTTGGAGGAATATTATTTGAATCTCATTCTGTATTCTTGCACTGATTGTACCAAGACTAATTGTACCACACTGTTTGTGCTTGTACAACTAATATAATTTATTACTAGTATGTTCCTGTTCTTGTGTCACTGAGTGGGTCATTTTAGCTTTTCTTTGAGGGACTGTAGCCTGAGGAACATTATGAGGCGTCCATGCTGCAGTGAAGCAACTAAGTGCCCAATCCTATTCAGTTTTTCAGTGCTGAGGCAGCCACAATGAAACCCCAAGGTAAGAGAATATTTGTGCCCTTACCTTGAGGAGACCTCTGTGACTGTCCTCACACTGCAGGATGCAGCACATGCCTCACTGGTACAGCTGGATCACCACTGGAAAGTTGGATAGGATCGGGCCCTAGGTACTCATGCCAGTGCCTGCAACCTGTGAACCTGGGTCACAGGTGCACAGAAGCACCATCATGTTTTTTCCCCTCAGCCAGTAGGTAAATGGTACATGACGGGTAAATGGTAAAGCTACAGTTGATGACTGATGCATTACAGATTGTGTACATTACATATGCTAATATGTCCCTGCAGTGGGGAAGGGAGCCCTGAGTATGCATGTTGGCTATGCCCCAGTAAAGTTTGCTGCCATGGTGCAAGAAACAGGATGACCCTCACAGCGTGAATCAGGGCAGGGCAGTGAGGTTTGTTTTGGTGGCTAGATTGTAACACTGAAGTAAGAGCGGTCACCTGATTTTCTAAATGGTTTGGGAATTCTCAGTGATTAGAGGAGTGAGTAGGAGAGCTGTTATATATATTTTGTCCCTAAAGATGCTAGCCATGGTAATTGTCCTAAATAGCTTTGGGAAAGGTAAACAATAGGAGAGCATTATACAGATTTCTGCCCATGGTAATTGTCCTCAACTAGCTAATCTCATCACCTAGCTAAATGCCTGTCTTCAAAATCAACCATCAGGTGAGATGGTTGATTCAGGTAAACATTGCAGTTGATTGTCTGCCTGCACCCACTCTAGAAATTAGTAAGAGATTCTCACCTACAGCTGCAAGTGTGATCATGAAATGTGAATATCTACCTAAACAAATGCACTTGGGGAAAAAAGAAGGAATATTCTTTATTTCTTTATTTGACATTTAACATTTTGTTTTCCATTTCTCCAAGGACTTCAGGGTTGTGTAGACAATCCTTCCTTCCAGCAACCCTGGGAGGTTGGTGAGAGGTCATTATTGATCTGAAGTTCGTACAGCCTTATGATATTTGATCTTGGAGTTCTTCTAATGTTTTGTGTCTAATGTTTTGTGGAGTATTAAAACATTGCCTCTGTTGCCACATGCAATAATTTATTCACAGTCTCTGAACTTACCTGCAACCTGCAAAAACTAAAGGCAAGTCATATCAGAACATTAGAAATAACACAGGACAAAGGTTAGGAGATATGTGTTTCCTCTATGTTTTCACCTAACTTATCCCCCAAAGTAAAAAGATAGTTAGCCTACAAAGAAACACAGTTTGAATGGAAGTAGACGTGCAAAGTCCCATCAGCGCGTTTGCCTGCCAATTATTTAAAAAATTATTATAGGTGCTAATTGTACCTGAAAGCTTTAAAGTTGACTCAGTGAGAAAGGTTAGCCCCTGCCCTAACACAGGAAGCCAAAATGGCAACTTTCATTTCAGATTTGGGGGGTCCCAATCAGATTCAGAAATGGCCCCCCATAAAACAAAAAAACCCCAAAATTCTGCCCCTGTTTCTTAAATGATGACATGGGTGGACAGTCAAAACAACTATACCTCTAAAAAGGTCGATCCTTACACTGTTTACAGTGCAAATTTCAGGTCATTTGGTGGAGCCACTTTTTGAAAATCTCTAAATCATAAATTGGCGGTCAAACGCGCCGATGGGAGGGGACGGGTAAGCATGTCTTACAAGCTACAGGATGTTTGATCAGGACCATAGCATGTGAAGAGAGGGGGTTTCTCTCTTTGCCTGCAATCCTGATCCCCCTACAGCTGCAATGAAGAAAATTGTTTATTTAGGTAACAAAAACCAATCACATGAGGGGCAGTTATGTGCTGAACAGAACAAGTCTTTTTGCCTTAAGGTAGCATTGTTCCTTCAAGATAATAGAGCATTCTGGTGACTTGGTAATATTTGCTTAATTTACAAATAACAGGTCCTGTTTCCTACATCTAGTCCAGCTACCCGCATCTCACAGTGGCCCACCAGATGCCTCAGGAAGCCCACAGGACCACAAGATGCCTGCATCCTGTTGCCACTCCCTTGTATTTGGCATTCGAAGGTAAATTTCTGAGGTAAAATTCTGAGGTAAATGTGAGGTCAATAAAAGATAATTTGCTGTCCTGACTGTGGGGAGGAAACTATAATAACCTGCAGCTCAGTCTGGGCCTTAAGAACAGAAAAGCCCCACCGGATCAGGCCAAGGGCCCATCTAGTCCAGCTCCTGTATCTCACAGTGGCCCACCAGATGCCTCAGGGAGCACACAATACAACGAGATGCCTGCGTCCTGTTGCCACTCCCCTGCACCCGGCATTCTAAGGTAGCCTATTACCCTTGCACCACCCCTAAGGAAGACCCCAAACAAAGCAATGGTTTGCAAGCATCACATCATTGTCTTCTGGATGCTACACAAGTTATTTGACCAGGTTCACTGGAGGACCCCGTCTGTGCGTGCAGAAGAGGGAATTCCTCTTCCTTTTTCTCCCGGCGTATGACCCTGCCAGAATGCCTCTGCCTGCAGAACAACCTGTCAAGGTACCAGAGCCCTGTTCTCTGCTGCTACCTGGAGATTTTGCTCAGACAAGCGTTTTATGCCTAAGTGAGTAGGAAGGATTTTTTTCCCTTTTCTTCAAAAGCTTGTTTCAATGACTGATTAAAAAATTATATAAGAGTTAAAACGTAATTGTGTTGTGAGTCATTTTGTTCTCTTATGCAAAGTGGAGAGCTGGCTGCATCCCAAGGCTTACCATGGCCTCACTAGCCATTGATAGGGCACAACGACACTCTCACCTGGAGCACGGAACACACCTGCCTCCTGGGAGAGGGGCTCCAGCACATCCTGTCTGGAAGTGCATTTGAGGCAAGCTGGAAAGGGGCAGCCTTGGTCTTGGGAAGTCAAGCCTGATGTTGGGAATTTGGTAGTGCACATTTATTTGCACGCGCAGTCTGTAAGGCCTTCTCAGTCTGCACATTGATAAGGAAATAGGTCATTATAAAGATGTCACGTTGCTCTTACCCTGCTCTCTCTCCTCATTAAGGAAAGTGATCTTGCCAAAACTGAATGTCCTGCTACTCAGAGATGGGAGAGCCGTCAAACAACAGTTTTGGAATGTTTGTACATTGTCGATATGGGACATGCACATGTTAAGACTCCAGATAAGTCAATACACCAGAACTGAGCCATGTCCATAGCAACTTGAGTACAAGATGTGTTATTTATTGCCTCAATGTGGCAGGATCCAATCTGACAGTGTTTACTCAGAGCGAGTGGGTGCATCTCTGTCATTCTCAGCATATAGCCTCCTTCTCCATGTAGCGACCCAAGGAGAAGAAAGAAACTTAAGCAGATGATTTGAGGAGGCTGCGGGTAACTTCCATTAGGGTGTGTTAACCCAAAAATTGAATGGCAGGCCGTTGGAGTGAGGGTGGGGCAGAGTTTTGGTACCCAAATGTGGCATACCCAAGACGCCTATGTTGGAATTCCGGCGAAGTACAAGTTTCTCTAAATGTAACTGGGAAGAGGGCTGGTGATTGATGGGCGAAGCCTGAAGTTCTATGCAAACTCGGAGCCCAATCCTGTGCATGTCTACTCAGAAGTAAGTCCCATTATAGTCAATGGGGCTTACTCCTTGGTACATGTGGATAGGATTGCAGCCTTTCTTGGGAGTGAGTCTCACTAGATTAAGAGCGCAATCCTAAACTGGAGTTAGGCCGGCACAGTTAGGCCAGCCAAGTTTGGCCGGCACAAGAGATTCCATAAATCAGGGAGGATGGTGCTTGTCTGTGTGCAGGACTCTCTGACTCCGAGAGTGGTCCAAACATACCTTACGGTGGCCGTTGTGCTGGCCAAACTTTGCTGGCTTAGTTTATGCCGGCCTAACTCAGTTTAGGATTGCGCCCTAAGAGCAACTTGGTTCCAAGTCATCATGGGCAGGATCAGGTGGTGAAAATGCACTCCTTGGTTGACAGTTCCTAAAGTGGGTCAGCTGCAGCTTTACAGATCACTCATGTTTACTCCAAAGCAAATTCCACGAGGCGGGGGGGGGGGAAGGATGATGGGAGCGTTATATTAGCAAACACAGAATTTCCCTGCTGCATCCAGTTTGGCTTGCAGAGCCTGGCTAAACCAGGTGCATGCAGTACAGCGCCAATAGTCCAGTGCCTTTGGGGCCCAGGTGGTATCAAACCTTTGAAGATGCCAGACTAGTATGGGGAAGTGGTGCCTGCCCTGAGTGATGATCTCCAGGTCTCCTTACAGGTACTGACAAACTGCTTGGGTTATCTCTGAGTGGCTTGCGGGGCAGCTTTAGCAGTGCCGATGCTGAGCTGGGCGTACCTGTGCTTGCGTAGGGGCTGCGGAGTTGGGAGCCACCCTGGACAGTTCTGATGCTGGCCCAGTGGCGTAGCTAAAGCATCTGCTACGCGGGGGTAAAGATTTTGTAGCCACCCCACACACAAAAAAAAATTAAATTAAAATCATGGATTAAATTGAGGCGGCCCAGAATGGCACGGTCCATTCCTCCGTGGAGCACTTGAGCGATGTATGCCGCATCTCCTGTGCATTCTCTCCAGCTGCCAATCTGGTGATGTGGTAGGAGGACCGAGAGGGTGGGTGCCACAGAGGAAGAGGAGGTCTGTGGGCATTCTGGGCTGCAGGTCCTGCTGTCAAGACAGGAGCTCAAGGCAAGGCCAGTCAGATGCAGCGAACAGAAATGGGAGACACTTGTCAAGGATGCCTTAACTGGTTTTGTGTGTGTGTGTGTGTGGGGGGGGGGCCTTCAGGAAAGTGATGAAGAAATAAAGAGCCACCCACAGTCCCTTGCAGCTTTCTCAGCCTGTCTCCAGAGTCTCCCGGATGATGCTGAATGGTTAGAGCCCAGTGTACACTCATCACAAGTCAGGTGGGCATGTGGGTCATGTCTAGCCAGACCCACACTCACGAATGGGCCTTCCTGTGGGCGTCTCTCTGCTGCAGCCTGACAATTCCCACATGGGTGCCTGTGGACGCTTCCCTCCCCCCACCCCCGCCAGCCTCGCTTGCCTGTAGCAATGGAACGAATCCACCAGTGCCGTGCGGCAGTACCCAGCTCCTACACACCTAGCCTTGGAAGGAAAAACGTTTCCTACGCAGTTTCTTTTGCCCAAATTATACTTTCAGCCTCCCCCACCAACCCTCGCTGCCTGCAGTCAGATCTGGGGCTTAGCAGCTCTTGAAAGATGTTTTGGTTTTCTAGGAGGAGAAAGCATAGAGCTGGGTGTGTGTGTGTGTGTGTGTGTGTGCGCGCGCGTGCACGTGCACGTGCACGTGCGTGTGTGTTCTCACCTGTGCTAGACCTTATTAACAGCTTAAGAGGTTCCTGCAAGGCCTCAATAACGGAAGAGTCTGCTGAATCATTCAAACACTGTAGCTGTTTTACGTGTTGCTGTAGTTTGTTTGCCTCCTCCCCCTTCCCCCCCCCCCCCCCCGCCCACTGACCAGTAAAACAATAACTTGACTTAAAGCATAATCCTAACCTGGAGTTAGGCCAGCACAATTAGGCCAGCAAAGTTTGGCCGGCACAAGGGCCGCCATAAAGCACTTTTGGACCACTCTCGGAGCCCGGGAGGATGGCGCACGTCTGTGCGCTGGCTTCTCTGACTCCGAGAGTGGTCCGAACATACTTTACGGTCCCTTGTGCCGGCTAAACTGTGCTGGCCTGACTCCAGGTTAGGATTTTGCTTTCAGAGTCAGTCCACTGGACTCTGAAGCCCACCTGATCCACAAGAGCATGGCTGCCAAGGACTCAGGTGACCCCAAGTAACTAATCCCACAGAGGAAACCTTCTTAACACCCATGGATTTAATTGCAGTGTACAGGATGAGGCCACACCACTGTGTGCATTTGCCAGGGTCATTCATCCAAGCAGTGCCTGCATCAGCAAGGGTTGTCTGTGTGCCTGATGAGGTGTGGGTGTGTTTGGATAAGGGGAGGAGGACCAGGTGGAAGCCAACGCCCTCCCACCACACTTCCTCCCGCAGGACATGGGAGAGGGCTTGGAGGAACAAGCCCTGCAGCAGTCATCAGTGCCCCAAAGCAGTCTCGGCAAAGAAGCAGTCACTTAGGGCACAATCCCAACCTGGAGGTTGGCCGGCATAAACTAAGCCAGCAAAGCTTGGCCAGCACAAGGGTCACTGTAAAGTATGTTTGGACCACTCTTGGAGTCAGAGAGGCCAGAACACAGACAGGCACCATCCTCCCTGACTCCGAAAATAGTCTAAACACATTTTATGGTGGCCCTTGTGCTGGCCAAACTTTGCTGGCCTAACTCCAGGTTAGGATCGCGCCCTAAGTCAAGCCAGGTCCTCCCACCGGAAACAAGCTGCTCAGGCAGAGAAACAAGCACTGAGGCAAAGACTCTACGGGGCCCAGTAGACAGGAATCAGCTCTTGAGGGCCAGCTAGTGCTCTCTCAAGCCTGCTGGTACTGCACTGGAGATGGTGCAGCAGGGAAACCCACAGCGCGGTCTGCAATATAACCACAGCGTTGATGTTTGGGAAACATGGTGCTGAGCAGGTACACATCATGGGTTAAGGGAAGTGGTGTCATCTAAATGATTTAAGAACAGGAACTCACTTTTGATTGGCACGTGTCAGTGGGACTTCCCCACTGCAGCCCTTCCCCCTTCGCCCCCCTCGGAATCCGGAGTCACTCCCTTTAACCCTCTGAGTGCCGGCCAACCAAGAAGAAAAGCTCTTTGCAGAGGAATCGGGAGGGGGGGGAGGAGGGAGAGTGAAGTGGGCGGAGTCAGCCCTAATTTTAACTAGTGGAACTGAGTTCCCCCGCGTTCCCCCTGCATGACATCACTGGTTAAGGGCCCAACCCTCTCCAACTTTCCAGAACCAATGCAGGCATGCCAGTGGGGCATGGCCTGCATGCTTAGGTAGGAATGCAGTCACGGAGGCCTCCTTAAGGTAAGGGAACATCTGTTCTCTTACCTTGAGGCTTCATTGCAGCTGCATCATTGCTGTAAAGTTGGAGAAGATTGGGCCCTAAGGCCCAACGCCCAACAACCCACGTCCTCTGCCGCCTGACAGAGTATGAACGACAAGGTCTGCAGTTCAAATATCGTCTCAGATATAAGAACATAAGAACATCAGAAGAGCCCTGCTGGATCAGGCCAAAGGCCCATCTAGTCCAGCTTCCTGTATCTCACAGCGGCCCACCAGGTGCCCCAGGGAGGCATGAGACAACAAGATGCTTGCATCCTGTTGCCACTCCCTTGCACCCGGTACTCTGAAGTAGCCTACTACTAATGTAAGGAGGCTACAACCCATCATTGCCTATAGCCCACAATGGACTTTTCTTCCAGAAATCTGTCCAATCCCCTCTTAAAGGCATCCAGACCAGATGCCATCACCACCTCCTGTGGCAAAGAGTTCCACAGATTCACTACCCGCTGGGTAAAAAAGTACTTCCTTTTATCTGTTTTAACTCTCCCAACCCTCAGTTTTAGCGGAAGCCCCCTGGTTCTGGTGTTTTGAGAGAGAGAAAAGAACATCCCATTATCGACTCTATCCCTTCCATGCATAATTTTGTATGTCTCAATCATGTCCCCCCTCAGGCGCTTTTTTTCTAGGCTGAAGAGCCCCAAATGGACATCTCCGATCACTCCTGCTTCACTTTCAGCTATGATCTGCCCTGGCTACAGGGCTATTGGAAGGACGACGGAGATCACGGCTGTAGAGCAGAAGGACAATTTGTTCAGGACCCACCAGAAGTGATGTCATGGCTGGAAGTGCTGTCATTGTGACGCCAGAGCCTGCTGCTTTCCTGAGAAGGCAGCAAGAAGTTGGGTGATTTCTCAGCCATTTTCCAAGAGCAAAGTGAATCAGAAAGGGAAAATTTTTTTTGCAACACTGACACAAACAATTTACCAGCTATTAACAACCTTGACACACAACCATCGCCTTTCCAGCGTCCCATCGTCCCATCATTTCAATTATGGCTGCACTAAGTGTTACCCGACTCCACCTGAAATTGGCTCAAGTCGCATCAGTTTGAAAAACACGGCTGTGGAGCATTTGAAATGTACTATACAAACACTCCGTGTTTATTATGAGTACACTGCACAGGAATTCCAGGCAAGGAGTTTGCTGGAGAATCATGGCAGTGTGGCAGCGAGTGAGTCTGAGACTCGCTGAATGATAGTGCGCCAGTGACGAGAGGGGGCAGAGGAGAGAGCCAGGCCTGCTGATCTGAGCTAAGCATACGACGGATGAACAAAAATGTGATGGGAGCAGGCACAGCTTTCAAGGACAGGCAGAGGGACACCCAGTTGCCACTTTTCTCCCACTCTGCCCTTAAAAGCTCCATGCTAGAATTCAGAATGCAGAAATTCAGCAGGTGCAGATTTGCCCATTGCTGCATCTCCAGAAAGCTGCATCGGTTGAATTTCTTTCTGTCGCGCCTCTGTGAAAAGAGAGAGGAAAAATTAGACTCAGGGGGCAGCAGTTTGAAAAATTAATGTCCTGCCTTGTTCCTAAAGGACGTCCAGGGTTGCAAATGACAATTATGCACAGGCAGAAGGGAGGGGCAGCTGGAGAGGGGCAGCTTTACGACCTGGTGCAGGCAGCCAGAACTGATCGCTGTTATTGTGTGCAAACGAATTGTTTCGTGCATTGATTGCTGCAGACAAAGAGAAATTAAAATGCATTCCTCTTCATGTGCCAACTGTGCTCATGTGCGCAACAAAGCAAAGTCAGTCTGTGGCGAGGTCACAAACCCAAGTGGACAAGAGGTGATTAATCAGCTAGCTACGAAGTCTTGAATCCATTTAACTGTCCTAGAAATTTCATATCAAACTCATTTGAGCAGGTCAGGATGAATCCAACCTCGAGTGACACTGGTGGAGTTTTGGTGAGGTCAGTTTGCAAGTGGTGTGCAGTGCTAGAGCACCCCTGTGCCATCAGAAATAATGAAAGCAAGCAAGACATCTACCCATCTACCCACAGGAAAGGCTGAGGCCTCTGCGTGTAGCATCTCTGCTTGCCTAGCATCAGCATGAGACACCCTTGAGCAGCTGCCAGGGGGTCTGCAGCCCCCCCCCCCCCCCGATGCTTGCCATGAGCCCTTTTTAAAATAAAGAAGTGTTCTTTTCAGTGTCATGTAGCTTATAGTTGCTCTCTTGCTCTCTCACAGTGCCCTAGGTATAGTTTACTTCTAGGACACCGCAGAAAACAATATGGCTGCTGCCACAAAAACATGGCCGCCCGCCAGTGGTGTCATCTAAATGATTTAAGAACAGGTACTCACTTTTGATTGGCACGTGTCGGGACCCGCCCACCGGAAGTGACGTCATAAGCCAGAAGTGATGTCGTGGCAGGAAGTGACATGAAAAAAGCCCTTTTTGAGGCCTCAGATGATTTTAAACTGACCCAGCAGTTGCAACAGTATTCCACAGCACCCCCAGAACATGTGAAGGAGGCCTGGCATCATGTTAAAGTGACCCAACAGTTCCAAAACCCCAGAGCAACTCATTTTTCAGTGGCAAGGAAAGGAAAGTCTCCGCTCGCTGCCTGCCTGCCTGCCTGCCTGAACACGCAGGCAATTCAAACATGCAGGAAATTCAAACGTTGCAGGGGGCAGAGTCGATGAGTGGGCGGGCGAATGGGCGGGGCCAGCTGTAATCCTAGAAACCGGTACTCGCGTACCCCCGCATACCCCCTGCATGACATCACTGTCGCCCGCACAGCTAGTGGCCTTTTCTCCTCACAACGCTTCAAAAAGATGCCACCCCCAGGGCATTGTGGGATGCTCTCAGCTGCCACCTGATGCTGGGAGGAGTGCGGCTGGTGGCCAAAAAGCCTTCAGAATCACTGCCACATAAAGACCGCCCCCCCCTTTTCCTGGCATGCCAACAAGCTGAAGTTTAAATTCCTCTTTATGAGTTTTACAAACCTGACAAATCGGAAAACGTTTTGCGAAAGCCCCCTTGGCTGGGGAGCCAGTCCTGCATTTCTGGTCACTCTCTGGGCTTCTCTTTTTGTCGTTTGGAGGAATTCTTGATTTTATTCTCCTGCGGACTTGTTTCCCCGTGTGAAAGGAAAGTGTTCCTCCCATTTCCATTCAGAACAAACAGGGCGTCTCCGTATTTGGACGTTTGGGAAACATGGATGTAGGGGGTCCAGAATAAACAGCAATCCAAGACTGTTACGATCTCACCAGGCCATTTCCTTTCGCAAAAGCCCCTCTGACCCCCCAACCTAGAACCCTGGTAGGAAGAGACAGAAGTCGCTCTCCAGGGGCCCCAACTGCACAATCAAGTAGTTTCTATCAAAGGTGCTTTTAACATATTATCTTTAAATAGAATTCACATGGAACTAGGCTATAATTACTGACAGCTTCTAATTCTAGGAGGCTGTTTCAGTTCCCTGCAATTTTTGTGTTATTATTATGAGAATAATCTTTATTACTCAGTCTCCTTAGCTTCATCGGTTATTTCTTTACTTAAAAAGAGAGAAAGAGATGCTGTTCCCTTCCATTATCACCACATGTTCTGGGTCCTTTGCAACAAACAACATTTCTGACGTGTTGGATTGAGCAGGGAGGAGCAGTAGAAACATCTGCCATTAGGACCAGTGTCACTGTCTGGGAGACTCCCCCAAGCAGTTGCCAAGTGCCCCAGGACAACCACTGTTGTCCATGCTCTCCAACATGGGGACTTTTGGGGGGCGGGGAAACATGATGGGTGCAATGCACATGCTAGCAAGAACAGTGTTTCTCTTTCTGCCTCTGCAGTGGCAAAATAAATGAACACTTGAATGAATAAACGTTCAGTTTCTCGGTTGTGGGGGGGGGGGAAACAGCTCACAGGAGATCAGGAGCAGATCACACTCTTTGGCAGCAGGCAGGGGTGTAGCTACAGTGGTGCAGGGGTGTGCAGTTGCACCAGGCAACATGTTTTAGGGGGGCAACAAGCTGAGTGTTACACTAGTGGCCAAAATCGTGAAAACTGTGGTAATTACAAATAATTATATTTTATTTTATATAAAATATTATTTTAAATTATATTTTATATTTTATCATACAAATGATATTATATATCATTGGAAAGGTAAACTCATGAAGAATGCAATGAAACAAACCAGAGTGTAATATCTTTACTCTATCAAAAGGTATGGCCAAAAAAACAGAAAATGAAAATGTAACTGTCATGCAAAAATGTTGAGAGGCTATGGACAGACAGGAAGCTAGTGGAGGACAGGGAGGCCTGGCGTGCTGTGGTGTGGTCCATGGGGTTGCGAAGAGTCGGACACGACTTAGCAGCTGAACAACAACAACAAAAAATGGATGGACAACTTGCAGACAGGGCCTGTGACTAAAGAGCAAGGCTGAAATTCTGCTGGTGGACCTCCTTATTGATATTCCTGGGAATCACTTCCTGCGAATTGCAGGTGCCGCAAAGGCTAAAAATACTGACCTGCCTGTTACAGCAGCTCTGCAGGATTAGAACAAAGCGTACAAGCATCCTAAACACCTTATGCAGGTGCTAAGCCTGGCGATGATGATGATGATTTTGCAAAAATTAATCTGCAAAGCCGGCCCATGCATGAGGCCAACCGAGGCTGTGTTGCTTCTAGCTGCAGGTTGTTGGTGGTGGGGTTGCTCCTCTCTGTCCACCTTCTTGCCTCCACCTCACCTCTTTCCACTCCTGGGGAAAGGGGGGGCAAGAAAAAGAGGATCAGTGGAAGGGAGATTTCTCAGCTAGAGCCTTGGAGAGTGGGAGTATGCGGCATCCCCAGGAAGGGGGGACAGCTTTTTTACAAGAGATCTTGGGCTGGCCCCGGGCCAGCTGATTCAGGAACCACATCTGGGTCTCATTAACCTCATAACATTAGTTATTATTGGGGAGTAACACAACTCTACAATTGGCTATCAGGCTGTACCTTTTTTCCATTTACTTTATGGCCAGAAATGGTTCTTCTCTTGTGTAATGGGCATGGTGATCCTACAGGCCAGCTAAAATGGTGATTGCTCTGAAATGGAAATTCTGACTCGGGATCTGGGTCTGAGTTGCGAGTCAACACTTTTTAGCTGACTCGGGTCAGAATCGATTGGCAATCTCAGGAACGCAAGTCAGCAAGTTTGGGTGCGCTTCATTACTTTGTCGGGACTATGTGGCAATTGGCTAGCAGAAGTCTTTGCTAAGAACTCATCAAAGGCAACCAGCCCGTTCATGTTCATATTATAACCAATGGAGAATGTTGAGGCAGGCCGCTTTATTTTCATTTTCACAGAGATTATTTTTACTTGCTGTTGGTGGGGGTGTTTGAAAATGGTGTTATTTTTTCACAGATTTTGTTATTTGAAACCTGGCTTATGCGTTTTTATCTCATTCCAAGTTCTCATTTTTCTTAATTTTAAATGCTTTGAAGGTGTACTAACGGGTGTCAGCAGATGCAGCCACAGTATTATTTTTAATTGAAAAAGTAATTATTTAAAACATTTTAAATTTTAATTTCTGGAAAATAATGTTTTCCAAAAACCAAAAATGTGTTTTTGTGTGTGCTTGTATTCTGATATTTTAACACCAAAAAGGTTTAACAACACACCCCTAGTGATTGGTATACCACCGGGGGCACAATCCTAACCAACTCTCCAGCCCCGGGGTAAGGGCCATGCACCTCCAAGGTGAGGGAACAAACAACCCCTTACCTTGAGGAGGCCTCCATGCAGCGGTGTTATGCTGCCGGAATGCTGGGCGGGACAGCTGGGTGATTGACAGCCCGCCCATCGCGTTCCGGAGCGTTACGCCATTTGTGTAACGAACGCAAGCGGCGTAATTGGTTACGCAAACCGCGTAACGCTCCGGAACGCGACGGGCAGGCTGTCGATCACCCGGATGTCCCGCCCAGTGTTCCGGCAGCATAAGACCGCTGCCTCCGTCACTGCCCCCCCCCAATTGCAGGATGCAGCACCTGCCCCATTGGCCCAGCTATGTCAGTGCCGGAAAGTGAGTTAGGCTTGCACCCTAAGTGACAGAAGCCCTTCCACAAATCTACCAATTGATCCCAAGCTACATTTTGCCCACCCCTCCCTTCCCTAGCAACTGGCCCCAAAGCCAAACTCCCAAACTGGCCAGTCGGGGTTTTGTGTTCCTTTGAGGGACCGCCTCCTTCCATACAATCCTTCCCGTACTCTGAGGTCATGGGGGGGGGGCTTCTGAGTGTGCTGCCACCAGGAGAGGTGAGGGGGTGGCGGCCAGGAACAGGGCCATCTTGGTGGTGGCCCCACGACTTTGGAATACCCCCCCCTTAGAATTAAGAACGGCTCCCTCTTTCGCAATATTTTGGCAGGGGCTGAAGACTTTTTTTTATTCAAACAAGCCTTCAATTGTTGACAGGCTGGCTGGCATTTTACATTCTTCATTTTATATTTTAAAGGATCCACGGGGCTTGCTTGTTTTAAATTTTTAACTGTTGCAATATTGTTTTTAACATTGTTTTAACGTGGTTTTTAAAGTGATGATTTTAATGTTGTAAGCCGCCTTGGGTGCCCATGGGGCAGAAAGGCGGGATAAAAATTAAACAAACAAACAAACAAACAACAACAACAAAAAATTTCTGCCTGGTTGACAAGCCTGCTTAAGACGCTTGGTGGGCAGCATTCCCTGTAACAATTCCTGCCACTGGGTGGCGCCCTTCCGCAGCTGTGTGGCAGTGGGGTGGAGCCTTCAGGCATTGGTTGATGACGTCACACACTACTGCCAAGTTCCGAGTAGCTGAGCTCTGAGTTGTGGAGAGCTCACCTTTAGGCTGTGTGGCCATGCGGGGACCAGTGATGGATGCACAGCTGATCTCCAGATCCCTTCCAGGCCCACTGGCTCTCCAATCGAACAGCCGTCAGGGCGGGCTGTGTATTTTTCTGAGCTGGCTGCTTGTGAGCATATGGATGGCGTTTCAGCTCCTGGCTTATTTCAAGCTTAGTGTCCATTTGATCTCTTTCTCGGCGGATGTTCATTTCATCATGTAAGGAGATTCCCAGCCCCGGGAGAAATCGCATGATAAGATGTCCCAGGACTAAAATATAGACAAAAGATTGTACGGAATTGCAAAGAGACTGCTTATGCTGAGCTTCCTGATGGAACAAGGTCTCTTTCCTCTTCTCCAAACTAGGATGGAGAGAAAGAGACTAGACATGACGTGAAACTCCCAAAACCTTTTCCTTTTCCTTTTCCAAAAAAACAACAACGCTCATGAGTGATTTGGATTAGGGTCACACAGCAAGGATGGGTTTCCATTTTGCCCTTGTGCAAAATACTTCAAACCTTTCCCCCTTCCCTGTCTCCTTCATCTTCCCTGCTTCCACTTCTGCCTTCTGGCAAATGTTCGGGTTTGTGCTTCCCCAGTCCCTGAAATCCCAATCATTTCTCATAGCAGTAAAACACCTTGTCGTGAAGCTCCCTCCTTCCCACGTTGTCTCGCCAGCAATTGTGCACGCCCTCTTATGTATGTATGTATGTATTTATTTATTGCCTATTTCATTTACTGATGAGTTCTGCGTGCAGGAGCGTTCAAGGCAACGTATAGCAATCAAAGCACCACACCATCCAAATGTGATCAAAACCATTAAAAACATTGGACAGAGGTCAATAAGGCAAACAAGTGGCAGTGACAGTCCATGATATTCCAGGTATTGAAACAACCAAGGCACTAAAGCAGTAGGCTATGAGGGCTGGCCCACCCATGAGGCCTACTGAGGCAGTTGCCTCAGGTCATAGATTGGCAGGGATCTGCCTGCAGCCTCTCTCTGGCCATCACCCACCTCCACCCATCTGAGAGCTCACAAGGTTAGAGCTCAGCCTCCCAGTTCAAACCCCAGAGTCTCCCCAATGTTTGCAGAAACAGACTTTGGTACGTTAGATTATCTGTGATGGGGAAGGTTTCCTGTTCACATTGTTTATGCGCATGAGTTCATCTTCCCCACCACTTTCACAAAAAAAGGGCTGTGTTCAATGAAGCAATCTGAGGCTTACCATTTGATTGTCTGGCAAGAGAACAGCCCCCCCCCCCGTGGCAAACAGTGCCATCCTGGGAAAATTCTGCTGCTGACGACATAGGCAAAAGTAAGGGAATTCCTGAAAGCAGTGTCTTGATGGGAAACCAGGCACAACCCTCTCCCTTGCCCCATTCCACCTACCCTTTTGGTTAGACTACTCCATACAGATGCACAGATGTGCAGAAGGAGCCAGCTTTTAGCTCGGAAATCTTTCAAGCGCCCTCACATTGTGTCAACAATATGAAATGTGGTGGCCACAAACAATGAGGTTTCAGAATCACTAGCCTGTGCTATAGGATTGTTGGTCATGTGGCACATTGGGGGGGGGAGCAGCTGCACCTTTGGGGTGGTGGAGGGAGAGTATTATTCTGCATTCCCCAGAAATCCCAGCTGTGTCACTGATGCATCTGCTAAATTCGTTGCATAACCACATTTTAAAAAAAAATCTAATATGCACTGGTATTTTTAGCTCTCTTATCCAGCAAGTGCATCCTGGAAGCAGATGGCTCCCTTCCGTCGTCAAATGCCCCTGGCGTTTGGGAGCGCTGAACTTTTCCCCCCCAGTGCTGGAGAGATGGCACTGACCTCCTCAACCCAAACAAGGTCAAGGGCAGCACACCCCCATGCAGCTTTCTTGAGGGGTGGGTGCATAATACAGCCATCACACAGGGAGCCGACTTGAGGCCTGAGGCTTTTCCAGGGTGCTCAGGGGAAAACGGGATTTCCTTCCAGGGTTGCCCCAAGAGAAGATTAAGAGGGGCAGCCAAGAAGCCCGGAGAGCGCAGTCCTACCCTGGAGTTAGGCCAGCAAAGTTTGGCCGGCACAAGGGACTGTGTAAAGCAAGGGGCTCAGCTTGGAAGGTGGAGGGTGAGAAAGGGGACGCAAGGGGAGGCAAGGCTGAGAAGAGCCAGACAGTGGGTGGGAGACCGAGGGGGTCCTCTGAACACTGGGCGTTAACCAAAGCAGCCCCTCCAAAGCCTCCAGTGGGATTAGCCTCCTCTAGGACCTCTAGCCCTGGTTAGAAGTAGCGTATCCAGAAGGGGGAAGGTGGCACTCTAAGTACTGCAGGCTCAGCAAAGCGCTGTGTACTCAGCCCCACCCACTCGCCGTTGGAGCCATTCCGATGCGTTGCCGTTGCTGCCCCAAATGGCTCTGACGGCGTACACAGCGCATTGCAGCGCCTGCAGTACTTACAGTGCCACCTTTCCCCCTCTTGCTGTGATACTGCTGGTTACTACTCACGCTGTGCAGGCTGCAGCCTCAGCCCAAAACGGCAGTGACGACACTGCTGCCCCCACCCCTGCCTGAGATCAGGCTGCAACCCGCCCCTGGTTCCTCCTCCACCTGCTGAAGCCCTTTGGGACGGGCAGTTCTGACCCAGGTGGCTCAGTGATCTGATTAGGTCGGAGGCCACTTCCTTTGCTGTTTTCCAGAGCTCTCCGACTTGGCTTGGAAGCTCCTGTTTTCCTCTGCCAGTCCAGTTTTTGCTGTGGTTCAATCAGCATTTGGTCTTTTGCTTTGATTGTTTTGAACTTTGCATCTGTATGATATATTTCTGGAAAGCTGCACCTGCTGTTCTCAGTGTCATAGCCAGGAGCATCTCTTTTCCCTTCAGGCGCCCACCAAGCCCCTAAGTGCACCGTCTTGGATGCAGAAATGACTCACGGGCCTGGTTGCTACAAGGACCCTTTCATCTCTTAGTGCGCCATCCTAACCTGGAGTTAGGCCAGCAAAGTTTGGCCCGCACAAGAGCCACCGTAAAGCGCGTTTGGACCACTCTCGGAGTCAAGGAGGATGGTGTACGTCTGTGTGCTGGCCTCTCTGACTCCGAGAGTGGTCCAAACATACTGCTGGCCTAACGCCAAGTCAGGACTGCGCCCTTAATGGCTTCCTGTGACTTCCACACAAAGAGATCTGTGGCGTTGGCATGTGGCGTTGGCATTTCAGTGCCCCCCCCCCGGAGTGGCAACCACCCTTTCACTTTGCACCGAGATGGCCACTGAAAGCATCTACAAAGCAGAAAGGCGTGGTGGAGGTAGAGGACCGAGTGCAGAATGGCGCACCCCCCCCCCACCGCAGGAAACTGCTGTGGAACAATGCCAACCGTGGCCTGCGCGATAATTTAATTAGCCCTTCCGAGGCATTTAGCCTCCAACCCCAAAGGCGGCCACCTGAGCCATTGCCACGGTCTGAGTGGGGTCAGAGGTGAAGAGGACCCTTCACAGCAGATAAGAACATAAGAACATAAGAAGAGCCCTGCTGGATCAGGCCAAAGGCCCATCTAGTCCAGCTTCCTGTATCTCACAGCGGCCCACCAGGTGCCCCAGGGAGGCAGGAGACAACAAGATGCTTGCATCCTGTTGCCACTCCCTTGCACCTGGTACCAGTAGCCCACCACCTTTGTAAGGAGGTTGCACAATCCATCATTGCCTATAGCCCACGATGGACCTTTCCTCCAGAAATCCGTCCAATCCCCTCTTAAAGGCATCCAGACCAGATGCCATCACCACCTCCTGTGGCAAAGAGTTCCACAGATTAACTACCCGCTGAGTAAAAAAGTACTTCCTTTCATCTGTTTTAACTCTCCCAACCCTCAGTTTTAGCGGATGTCCCCTGGTTCTGGTGTTTTGAGAGAGGGAAAAGAACATCCCTCTATCGATTCTATCCCTTCCGTGCATAATTTTGTATGTCTCAATCACGTCCCCCCTCAGGTGCCTTTTTTCTAGACTGAAGAGCCCCAAACGAGATGAATGCATGATCCACGGGTTCAGCAGAAGCCGGGGAAATAGCTGCTAGCCCTACTCATTGACTGTCCCCACCCCTGCCCATCTCCCATGCAAGACCTACAGAAATAGTCGTAGATGCCCACAGCAAAGCTGCTCCTCAGCCCTCATCTCCAGGCATCTAAGCAGCGTCGCACGTGGGTGTGTCGGAGGCATTGCACCCCAATGGCCTGGAAACGATTTAATGGGGGTTCCAGATTTAATGGGGGCTCAGAACCAGGCCTTATTAGCTTCTCCGAGGTGGCGGGATCGCTTATGGATGGCTTTTGCTATGTGAGCAACCTGGTGAGCTTTTATTGGATCCATCAAACCCAGTCCCCTAATTCAGGGCTGGCCAGACCACCGCCCTCTCTGGTTGTTGCCCCCAGCACTTGGGGTTCAGAAGCATCCTGCCCTAGAACATGAAGCTCTCCTGCCCAATAGCCATTGCTAGACCTCTCCTCTTCCATGTCTATCTCCCCTCTTAAAAGCCAGCTAAAATACCACTCTCACTATTGCCCCTCCATTGTTTGGAAAGATAATAGAAAGATTGTACTGTAAGCCCCCTGGGGCAGAGGCTTGTCCTTTTGCTTACGTTTCTCTGTCAAGTGCCATGCTGGGATTCCTGCAAAGAATGCTACATGAGGTAGAGCTTTGTCTTATCCTGTAAGGCAGCGGTTCCCAAACTGGGGTCAGGATGCAATTTCAGGTGGGTCATGAAGCACCTAGGGAAGCCATATTGAAAATATGGAGAAAAAATGGGGTACTGGAAAGGAGGAGGGCTGCGTGGTTGCTTTGCTTGTGTCAAGGTTGTTTTTTTCTGATTCACTTTGCTGTTGGAAAACAGCTGAGAAACAACCCAACCGATGGCTGCCTTCTCAGGAAAGCAGCAGGCTCTGGCGTCACAATGACGGCACTTCCGGCCATAGCATCGCTTCTGGTGGGTCCCAGACAGATCGTCATTCTGAAAATGGGTCTTGGTGCTGAAAGGTTTGAGAAGCACTGCCGCAGGGCACTGCTTAACAGAGGTGGTCCCAGCTCGCCAGGCACCCAGGGGTGAGGCAATACCCCTGCGTCCCCAGTGTGGCCACCCTGCCCCTCCCTGTGGGTTGCCCGGCCAAGCCTCCCTGCACCTGGAATTACGCCATGAAGGAGCGATCCAAGCGTGCAGAAGGGAGGGTTGATTCTCTGGCTTTCCAAATGGAGAGGGGAAAGGTTGCCCTGCCCTTCACCCTGGGTCTGCTCTGGCTGGTCGTGCCCCCCCGGCCCCCCTACCCTGACGATTCGCCACACGCAGCAATGCGGAGAGCTGGGGGGTCCACCCCAGGGCCCCTCCCCCAGTGCCTGTCCCTGCTGAACCCTGTGCTGATGTCACCCTGGTCCGGCTTCGCACCCCCCCCCCCAACCTTCTTCTCTGTGGGTCAAACAACTTGAGGCCCAGGAGTTCTGT
>JAJKFI010000063.1:3324577-3341213 GCA_029204185.1 Lerista edwardsae
GGGAAGACGGCGAAACGGAGCGGTACGCAACGGGCGGGCTGCCGCTCACCCGTTCCTCCCGCCCAGTGTTCCGGCTGAATGATGCCGCTGAACTTGGGGCATGGGCAACAGGGCACTCTTAAAACCCAGGCCAGTGCCCAGAATCTGGAGGCAGACTGAAGTGGGAAACCCAACTGACTTTGAAAGTGGCGCCATCTCAAAGACCTGATGAAATGGAGGCATTTTGACAAGGCTGGAGAATGCCTGGAAACTGGGGACTGCAAGGGGAGGGAACTGCAAAGGCTAGTGCTGCAGCTTGGAAGACCCGATCCCAGGACCTAATTGCCCCTCCAACTGTGGCGGCCCATAGCTGATGACTTCAGTGGGCAGGCGGGCAGGCGGGCAGGCTGGGGTATCAGAAGGTATCAGAAGGTTCCCACAATGAGGGCGCAATCCTAACCTGGAGTTCAGCTGGCACAGTTAGGCCAGCCAAGTTTGGCCAGCACAAGGGCCACTGCAAAGCACGTTTGCACCACTCTCGGAGTCAGAGAGGCCAGCACCCAGGTGTATGCCATCCTCCCTGACTCCGAGAGTGGTCCAAATGCCCTTTGCAGTGGCCCTTGTGCCAGCCAAACTTTACTGGCCTAACTGTGCCAGCCTAACTCCAGGTGAGGATTGTGCTCTGAGGGTCGCAACCCACCAGTGGGTCACGACCAGTTGTTTGGTGGGTCGTGAAACTGACAAGCTGAAGCCAACAAGGGAGATGTCATGAGCCCTATAGAAAGTGAAACGGAGCTCCATGTGGGCATTTACTCATGAGTAGGTGAACGTGCCTCTGTCCGTTTTGAAGGGGTTAAGAGGAATTCAATGCCGCAAGCATGGCCCCAATCAAATGAACCCTGACCCCCCCCAAAACGTTTGAGAAGGCGCTTTCCTTCCCCTCTCTACACTGACAAGGAAGTGTATATGGAAATGAAACTGATCTGCATTTGTGCATTTACTCACAAGTAGGCAAATGTTCCTTGGCTCTTATGGAAGGCCAAGAAAAGGGGAACGGACAGTCACCAGCACGGTCCCAATCCTATGAAGGTGGAGCTCAACAAATCAATCAATCAATCAATCAATCAATCAATCAATCAATCGGTACTTATATACCACTTTTCAACACGAAGTTCACAAAGCGGTTTACAGGCAAATAGTAATAATAATAAAGTTAAATGGCTCCCTGTCCCAAAGGGCTCACAATCTTAAAAAAGGCAGACTAGCAGCAACAGCCACTAGAAAGACTGTGCTGGGGTGAAGAGGGACAATTGCTCTCCCCCTGCTAAATATAAGAGGATCACCACTTGGAAAAGTGCCTCTTGTCCAGTTAGCAGGGGTCAAATGCTCTAGAAAGCAGCCCCCTAATAATAAAAGACTATTATAGAGGTTTGAACAGCTGGTGGAGTGAAACATTTTCTCTCTCTTCTAAAGCTAGAGTTGTTTTTTAAAAGTGGGTCCCAGTGCTGAAGAATGTGGGAACCACTTCTTCAAAATGTTTAGGGCATTTCCCAGTGCGTTGAACAGGGCTCAGAAACAAACTGGGAACCGATCCAGATACACTGCAGCAGAGGGATGCGATCTAGGCCATGTACCAGCTGAATTTCTGGACACGATTCCAAGGCTGTGCCAATGGACCTTTGCTGCCTACATCTGACACTCCTGCCCCAAACACCTGTGTGCTCTTCCCTGTCTTGTGCTTCCTTCAAACCCCACCTTTCCCTCCCTTTTTATCTCCAAACTGTTCTTATTTAGCAGGGTTTTTGCCAGTGATGTCGTGCAGGGGGTACGCGGGGGTACGCGAGTACCGGTTTCTAGGATTATGGCTGGCCCTGCCCATTCACCCGCCCACTCGTCGACTCTGCCCCCTGCAACGTTTGAATTTCCTGCATGTTTGAGTTGCCTGCATGTTCTCAGAGCCAGGCAGGCAGGCAGGCAGCAAGCGGAACCTTGCCTTGCCTTGCCACTGAAAAATGAGCTGCTCTGGGGTTTGGGGACTGTTGGGTCACTTTAACATGATGCCAGGCCTCCTTAACATGTTCTGGGGGTGCTGTGGAATACTGTTGCAACTGTTGGGTCAATTTAAAATTGTCTGAGGCCTCAAAAAGGGCTTTTTTCATGTCCCTTCCTGCCACGACCTCACTTCCGGCTTATGACATCACTTCCGGTGGGCGGGTCCCAACACGTGCCAATCAAAAGTGAGTACCTGTTATTAAATCATTTAGATGACACCACTGGTTTTTGCTCTCAGCAGGGAGTCCCAGATCCAAATCCCAGCAGGTACCAAAGTCCCACCTCTACAGCTTCACAACAAATCATTCCTGTAGCATTGACTGGGAAGCAGAAGGTGAGACGAGAGAGACCCGTCATTGAATCCCGCAAAGCCCTTCTTCCATTCCTAGAGGTGGAAACTCTCCTTTACCCATGTACGGCTCACAGGGACAGGCTTGAACGTTACCTCCCAAGATGTGCAGGGAAGTGGCCAGGGTCGCTCGGTAGTTGGCCAGAGGCTGCAGCTCCACGAAATCCAGGAGGAACGCCACAAAACCAAAGATCAAGCTCATGAGGCAAGCCGACGTCATCAGGATCAACACCGTGTCGCCAGTCACACCGTAGGGATTAATGACCCCTGCCAGGAGGAGACAGGAACTTCCGCCATTTTGTGTGGACTCACCAGAGGGGTGACTACAGAAGAGCAGGGAGGGGTGCACTTGCGCCAGGCAACAAGCTTAGGGGGGGCACAAGTTGAGTCAGTTACTGTCTTTTGATCTGACCCCTCTTGAAGGGGGGTATCAAATCTAGGCTGCCTGGAGCACCTTGGAAGAAAAGCAGAACACAGCTAGGAGAAGCAGGAGCAACAGCAGCAGTGGAGCAACTCCTACAAGCTGCTGCTGTTGGCACTGACTCCTACTGTTCCAGTAGTCTTATGCTGCAGTTGTGGTGGAACCACGCGCATGAAGGCCGCCACTCCCCAGCATGTCCTGTTGACACCGTGTGCACAGAACGACATGGCAGGCCTGCCCTGGAATCCGCTGGGGTTCCATTCCGGACCCCCACCCTCCCCATGGATACCCGAGAGGCCTTTTTAAAGATAGGGGAACACCCGCGGTTTTGCTGCAACAAGGTTAAAGAAGAGAGTCTTTATTGTTCCCCTCTCTTTTTAATAGGCACCCTAGTATCCACGGTACCTGTGGATAACTGAAACCGTGGACACCAAATCAGTGGATACTGGGCAGCGGCGTCATGCAGCCGGAACGCTGGGCGGGAGGAACGGGTGAGCGGCAGCCCGCCCGTTGCGTACCGCTCCGTTTCACCGTCTTCCCTGCCCCCGCACCTGGTGGGCCACTGTGAGATACAGGAAGTTGGATTAGTTGGGCCCCCTTTGGCCTGATCCAGTGGGGCTCTTCTTATGTTCTTAAGGCCCAGATTGGGTTGCAAGTTATTATAGCTCCCTCCCCACAGCCAGGACACCAAATTCTGTTTTCTTTACCTCATATTTACCTCAGAAATTTACCAGAAATTTACCTCATATTTACCTCAGAAATTTACCTCAGAAATCTTCCCCACGGGGGCAGGGAAGACGGAGAAACGGAGCGGTACACAATGGGCGGGCTGCCACTCACCCGTTCCTCCCGCCCAGCATTCCGGCAGCATGACGCCGCTGGGCACGCCCGTACTCAATTCCATCAATCGAAGTCAGACATAGAGGAATTTGCCGGTTCTCCGGGATTATCCCCACCCCTGAAAGAACCAACATCCGATTGTCCCAACACACAATTCCACCCCCCATTCCCTGGATTTAGCGTCCTCTTACATTCTTCGGTGGTGATGTTCTCCAGATTCACCACTTCCACCTTGTAGGGCACTCCAAACATATAGGATGCTGATGATTTTATCTCGGGGACTTTGGGATTTTTGGAGGGAATCAGCAGGATCCACTTGACGAAGGACACGGCCACGCAGAGGCTTGCCAGGCTGATCAGCTGGGTCAGGGCCGCCACAAGGCTGCATTCCGTGGCCAGCGGGAGCTGATTCAGTTCTGCCTCGCGGTCCGCGTCCCCCTGCAGGAACACCGTATCCGATAGCTCTGGGGATGACTGTAGCGTCTGATCTTGCGTGGAAGACATGGGGACCTGCCGCAGGGAAGACAGGGTGGGACCAATTCGTCACACATGCTGCTCTGCCCCATTTAGGTATCCCACTGAAGGAGGCCCTTGGTCAGTGGCTCCAGGTCCACCTCCTGCCACAAAAAATGTCAGCATATCTTTGGCCTGCATTTCACACGCACGAAAAACCGAGGCTCAGTCTTGCATTAAACCAGCCCCCCAACACTTGATTCTGACCCTCTGCCCTTTCCCCTCTTGTCTTCTTTGCTCCTACTCAAGACCCTTGTTGGGGGTCCTTTTTAAGATAAGAAGAGCCCCGCTGGATCTAGAGAAAGGCCCACCTAGTCCAGCTTCCTGTATCTCACAGTGGCCCACCAGATACCTCAGGGAGCACACGAGACAACAATACATTGTTGCCACTCACTTGCACCTGGCATTCTGAGGTAAATTTCTGAGGTAAATATGAGGTAAATAAAACAGAATTTGGTATCCTGACTGTGAGGAGGGAGCTATAATAACTTGCAACCCAATCTGGGCCTTAAGAACATAAGAAGAGCCCCACTGGATCAGGCCAAAGGGGGCCCATCTAGTCCAGCTTCCTGTATCTCACAGTGGCCCACCAGGTGCCTCAGGGAGCACACGAGACAACAAGAGGCCTGAATCCCTTGGCCTCTCCCTTGTATCTGGCATTCTGAGGCAGCCTGCTTCTAGAACGAGGTTGTACATACCCAACACAGTTTATAACCTGTGATGGACCTTTCCTCCAGAAATCTGTCCAGTCCCCTTTTAAAGGCACCCAGATGCCATCACCACCTCCTGAGGCAAGGAGTTCCACAGATTAATTACCTGCTGGGTAAAAAAAGTATTTCCTTTTATCGATTCTGACTCTCCCTACACTCAATTTTAGTGGATGTCCCCTTGTTCTGGTGTTGTCGCCTTTAGGCCCTGCTCTCAGCAGAAAGCGGTTTATAAACTGGGGGGGGGAGGCGCTCCATAAGGATGGTGCCACCACTGAGAAGGCTGTTTCTAGCTGCCACCATGTAAGAAAGCCTTCTCGTATAACCAGAGGGGACAAGCTGGATTATACAGAAAGCGGGTATCTCAAATACCCTGGCTCCAAGTCGCATAGGGCTTTAAAGGTAGGGTTTACAAACTGGGACAGGGTGCCTATACCTTTAACCATTAACCATTGCATAGAAGAGGGAATTTGGGCAGGTGTAGCTTTTGAAACCCTTCCAGGATGGGCTACACCTGCCCAAATTCCCTCGTTTATGCAATGGTTAAAGGTGTAGGCACTCTGACCCAGTTTATATCTGGTAACCCTATTTAAAGGTCAACACCAGGACCTGGAATTGGGCCTGGAAACAAATTGGTAAGGGTGTGTGGCAAATTTCCTGATTTGAAAGGCAGAAAGCGGTGTTATGTGTGTATACATAACAGCAGAATTAGAAAAAAAATTCTTAATCATTTTAAATGGTTTATAATGTACTAGGGTAGGTGATATAGTGTCAGCGGATGCAGCCATAGCATTTTTTTTTTTAATTGGAAAAGTAAACTATTTTAATTTCTGGAAAATATCTGAAGCACCAAAAAGGAGGTGTGTTTGACAAAAGCAAAAACCACGCCAGAGCCCATCACTCCTCCCGCTTATCTGTTTTGAGTAATAGCTTTGGGTTTTGCGTGCGTGAGAAAGTGGAACGTAATGCTGTTCTTTTAATTAATTGGCAATTTTATGGTGATTTGTTAATGTATGACTGCCAAGCCAGCCTAGGCACCAGGGTTCAGAGGGAACAGCAGGATATAAATCCTCTAAATAAATGCTGCCCCAACTCAGGTCTTGAGGAGTGGAACAGCAGTGTTCCAGTGGGGCGATGTGCTAAAGCTGGACTCTGGGCCATTTCCCTGTTTTCCTCCCCCATCCCCCCCCCGCAAGTGCATGTGGCCCTTGACCAGATCTCAGTGTTTAGAACAGCGGCCAACAGTCCCTCTCGAGATCTGCTTCGGGGCCTGGTTTGGCCCTCAACTGTAACAGTCAAACCCAGAGACAGCTGGGAGCCCCCGTCAGGGGAGTTCGCGAGGCACACCCGGTGCAGAGCCCTTGGCCTAGAGGGCCTCCAGCACCACTGGGCACCAGCCATGGGACTCCAGGACTAGCCCATTTCTCTTTTGGGCCCAGCCTTTCACCGGCAGCAAGAAGGCCCAATCTGCTCCGTGGCTCCAGAGCTGAGCTCTTCTATGAGCCCAGCCCTGCTCAAGCTCCAAATGCGTCTCGGCTTTTCAACTTGGCCCCCCCAACGCCATTCACACACCAAGCCCACAGCCTGAGCACCCGCTAAGGCCACCCACAACTAGCGCGACTTATGACTTACACCAGTATTTTCAGCCTTCAACTGTAGCCTCTCAGCAGTTCTATTCCAAAGTCCACATTCTCAAGCTTTTGCCCCTCTTGAACTCTGGTCTCAAGCCCCTGCAGACTTCTGTTGACTTCTTCTCTGATGGGGGCCCCTATCCTGGGCTACAAGGATCATCCCAGTTCCATATGGACAGCGACAAGAGAACCTGCATGACAAGCGGAGCTGACAGCGGAAGAGTAGCTGTTCTACCGGTCCTGCTTCCAATGTTGCTCATGTCAAAATAGCAAAGCTTTTTTAGAGTAAGGAAAAGAATTGCTCCTCTGCTGAGATATTAAGCAGCAGGAACCAGCTGATTACAGGAGATCCCAGAATAATCTTAGCTTTGACCAACTACATACATTTACACTTTGATTATCATAACGGTTTCAGAAGTGGAGTGGGCCAGTAAATCATACCAACCTAGCATCAAAATTGTTTTTTTTTTTAAACATATGGCATTCAATTTGTGCAGCCCCAATTTGGGGGACCTCTGATAGACTGCATCTATAGGGACTTTTTATCATATGTGGTGGACTTGTAAGAAGTCCAAAAGATACTGGGAGAAAGTGTGTACACTGTTACAAGAGATGTTGAGATGTGTTATCCCACTAGAACCGGAATTGTTTCTCTTAAATATTATACCAAATGGTTATAGTAAAGAAGAAAAACATATTATGATACATGTAAATACTGCAGCAAGGCTTATTTACACACAGATGTGGAAAAATGTAGACATACCTTCAGTAGAAATGTTAATACAGAAAATATATGAAATGGCTGAGATGGATATTTTAACCGAAAGAGTTAGAAATGGTGAAGTAGATAGAGTTAAAAATATATGGAAAACATTCTATGTTTGGTTAGATGTACAGTTGGTAATAATACGAAGATGAAAAGAATTGGTTAGTTTAAGGTTTAATTGTTTAGAAAGAATGAAATAGACATTTTTTTCTCGCGTTTTCTTTTTTCTATTAACCAGATGTGTAGTTTAGAAAATAAATTTGCTGTTGACCAACAGATTCCTAATGTATTATCCTATGTACCCTTTACCTGTGAAACTCCTTTTCCTAATCCCAAACTGTAGGTGTAGATATAAATAAAATTAATATTAAAAATAATGAATCAACACAGTCATTCGTTGTTGTCTTGTAGGCTCCCTGAGGCATCTGATAGGCTACTGTGAGAAAGCTGGACTAGATGGGCCTTTGGCCTGATCCAGCAGAGCTCTACTTACTTTCTGAAATATGAAAGTTTTTTGCTCAGATTGTCCTTCTGAAAAGGACAATTTCCGGACACTGGCTCAAGTATAGGAAACTTAATTTACAGATGTGCAAAAATATTGGGAGTAAATATTTGTAAATAAACCTGTTTCTAAAAGTTCTTTTTGATGTAGCAAGTCTTCCTCTTACTATACAGTTTGCAATGAGTTGACATACTGTCAGCCAATTAAATTAAGCACATGCAGTTTGCAAAGATTGTGCACTTATTTCACTCAGAACGTTCATTCAAATTAATTCAGAAGCATAAATGGAATTAATTTAAATGTCAACATCTTTCAAAGCTTCACATTTATCGGAGTCTCCACTCTTTCAACTTTTCATGTGTACAGTTCAGCATCTGTAATGGCGGCAAAAAAACTCAGGATCAAAATTGACACTGTATCAACCTGCTGAAATGATCATTGCACAGAGTGTCTAAGAGAGAAAATGCCCTAGTTTTTGCAGCCTCATTTGACAGGAAGTTCATGAAAAGATTTCCCCCTTACATTCGGCTCAGTTTTTCCTAACAGATCATATGGCAATATCTGGTGGCCAGCAAGGGGTGTATGGTGGGGAATGGGAATACAGACAACGGTATGACCAAACTAGGCAATTCATGTTAGTGTAATTATTTAAGGTGAAAGAAAATAAGGCTGTACTTCAATAGATTCACTTGCAGAGCTTATTTCTGAGATGAAACGCATTGGCTGTAAACCTGCAGGGTTCTTAAATCTGTTCAGATTACAAAAAAATCCGCTAAAAGAATCACAGTACCTAAAAGAAGCTCAAAATGTAGCCCCTTTAGGACAAGGAGCCATTTACTTGAGTTTCTCTGCAAGGATTTAAGTGGTTCCCTCCTCCCACGAAAGACTTTGGGAAACACTGCCATATGCAGTATATGTGTGAATTACAGCATAATAAATTTGACAGTATAATGTGTATACATATCCTGTGTGGGTATGTGTATGTATACGTAGCACATATACATACAGTGTTGAGAATCACTGGCTTTTAGAGTACAGAGGCAAACTGCAAAACTGGGTTCTTTATTCATTTTTAGGAGACAGTGGGGGGTAGCGCCAAAGGATTCCTGCCTGATACATACTAGCAGGTTTTCTTTTTCGTAAATCATGCAAGTCCTTCTATTGTAATTGGATAACCCAGGAATATAAACAAAACAAAATGAACCATATCAATGGGCCCCAAGGCCACCGACTGCAACCTCCAAATCGCCAAAGCCCAGAGCAAAGAATAATACATAGATGGTGGGGTGTAGATTCTTAAGAATATATGTGTTATTGTTAGAAGAATTCCTATGGATGGTGTGAAATGTACTACTGGCATCCTTCAGTCTCGAAAGACGATGGTAACGTGCTCTGAATAGAGGTCCCGGAACAGCGTCTGGTATGGCTAAAAAGGCCAATTTAGAGTGACAATCCCTTCCACATTGAGGCCAAATACAGTCTGTCCCCGTCCAGCTCCCTGATTTCACTGGTTTTGGGGCCGCATCCTTGCCTCAGCCTGTTGAGCCAAACATACGTGCTAATTCAAGCTGATCCACTGAGTGGAACCTCACAAGCATCACATTCTACACAGGCTACAACTCCTGCTTCTATAGCAATGGCCTCACATTTGTGGCATCTCCCCTCTGAAGAGGGAAGCACCTTTCTTTGCGAGATGTCTGGACCAGATTGTAAGGCACACTTCCTCTGTCAGACTTTGGATTGATTTCTGCGGTTGCTTTTATTTTGTTGCCGTTGCTAAAAATATTACATTGTTGTTTTTCAATTGTGGGCTTTTGATGGTGATTATAAACTACTTTGAAAAGTGATATTTAACTATTGCACTCAATAAAATCTAGCACTGGACTTTTCAATATGTTCTGAGGAGGCCGCTAAGACATCCCCATATTCCATTTTAACTTCTGCACTACCACGCAGCCCTTGCAAATAAAATGAATTGTTTCTGTTGTTTTGGAGTTATGAAACAGATGGAGACTTTCTTTCTTTATAACCACACTTTATTTCTCCACCAGCAGAGCTCGACTTCTCAGACTGCCCCCGTTGTGACCGTTCTGGCCTCAGTTTGTAGGTTGATAAGAGAATTGCTGTGCTGAGCCAGTTCAGTAATGGAGACACGGCCTCTCCGGCGAATGAAGTCAGCCACCGCAGTCAACTCCTCCGGGGTGATGTAGATGAACTTGCCTCGGTCATCGATTACACCTAGAGACAAGCCAAACTGGAATGAAACTCTGCGTCTTACGGTAATTAACTTAAGCATCTAATTAGGACTCCCTGATCAGTCTGTCCCAATGGTTTAGGGTGGATTACAGCCGAGAAATAGGAGGACTGAAAACTTTAATTGATTAATTGGTGCCATTAGGGTCTTAAATGCAATTTTAAAAGTCCCACCAATTAATTGGTAGGGCTCTTACCCTTGGCGGTTTTGCCTACGTTGCTCTACTTACGCCAAATGCAGCCCTGCTGGATCAGACCAGAGGTCCATGAATATGCAGTCAGATGGGGAATCTGGGGATCTGCTGATTGATTGATTGAACTCCCAGGCTTCTCTGCTATCAGCATCCATTGATATGCTGCCTCTGAACTTAGAGGCTCTCTTTGGCTATTGTGGCTAATACCCGAGGGCAGAACCAACATCTGTGAGTTTGTCTAATCCCCTTTAGAGCCACCTGATCGAGTGGCTATTGCCACACCTCGTGGCAGCAAATCCCATAAGTTAATTATGATCAAGGGCTGCTCCGGGCTGGTAGTGGCAGGCCACGCAGGGGTGAACGAAAAGCAGTTGGCTCTCAAAGGCTAATCAAATGACTGCTTGGAGTCTTCGGAGAGAAGGTGGGATATAAATATTTCAAACATAAATAAAATACTATGGTTTAGTAAAAAATATAATAGTAATTTATATAATAATAATATATATTAATATATATGCACATTTCTATAATAAAATACTACTAGTTTGTTTCTATTAGGGCGGCTAA
This sequence comes from Lerista edwardsae, assembly GCA_029204185.1. Classification (NCBI taxonomy): domain Eukaryota; kingdom Metazoa; phylum Chordata; class Lepidosauria; order Squamata; family Scincidae; genus Lerista; species Lerista edwardsae. Next base: position 3,335,352 of record JAJKFI010000063.1, read on the forward strand.
TCTTTAGTGGAAGCTTTAGGGTGGTGTAAGCCCTCCCTCCAAGTACATAAACTGCAGAGTTGTAAAGGCCCACTAGCTCAACCTGCAAATTCACTGTGTTCTTGAATGAGACACAAACAGAGGCAAAGTCCACAATGCTCAAGAGTTAAGGCTTCTTTATAAGCAAATAGGGATTCCTCGAGGGAATCAAACACAGGGATTCCTCGAGGGAATCAAACACAAAGTGGTAGCTTGCAGCAAACACAAGTACAGCTCATACAACAGATGATAACAGTAGCAAAGCACTTGATGAGATCTTCACCTGTTGCATAGTCCAAAGCAGGTCTCTGTATCTTCACAAGAAAACACTTGACTTGGATAACATGTCAAGGTACATCAACACACAATCCTCACTTCTCTTCTGCCTAGAATGACTTCAGCAGCAACATTCCACCATACAAAGAGATATAGTGGATAACACACTTGACTGACTAGCATTACACTCTGACTAGTATAAACCAGTATAAACCAGTCTTACCAAGACTAGCTGGGTTGCCAAGCCAAGAGGCTAGTGTTTAGCAAGCGGGCGGTAGCAGAGCTTCACTCTTCTCTTTATGCTACTCAACCCGTGATTGCCCTCAGGTGGGTGATTATTCCACCTGCTGGTTGTCACTAGCAGAACTCAATTCCTTAAAGTTACAAAATTCCTTTGAGGCTTCTCTCTGCAGCCTGACAGTTTTGAACCATTGAATCAAAAGAACTGACTAAGCAAGGTAAAGGCAAAGGTTTCCCCACGACTGAATGGTCTAGTTGTGACCGACCGTAGGGGGCAGTGCTCATCTCCAATTCAAAGCCTGTAGAGCCAGCGTTTTGTCTGAGGACAAGCTTCCGTGGTCATGTGGCCGGCATGACTCTACGCCGTAGCGCACGGAACGCCGTTCCCTTCCCACCGAAGTGGTCCCTATTTATCTACTTGCATTTAGGTGCTTTCAAACTGCTAAGTCGGCAGGAGCTGGGACAAGCAACGGGAGCTCACTCCGTTGCGCAGTCTTGAACTCCCAACCTTCTGGTCAGAAAGCCCAGCAGCAGCGGTTTAACCCTCTGAGCCACCACGTCCCTAAGCAAAACAGCTGCTAAATATCAACAGAAAGGCATCAAGGAGACAATGTTTTCTCATTCCCCATGACTGATTTTTCAGAGGAATACCAGCTCCACGTAACCAACGGCATGGCCGCGGGGGAAGCCGAGAAAGGAAGCCTTCCGGGTCATGCTTTGCTGCTCTTCCAATCTTCTCCCCCACCCCAATGGCCAAAAGCCCAGAGGCGCAGGCACTGCCATCGCTGCCCAGAATAGGGAGGGCCTGGTGACACAGTATGTTGTGGCACCTGCAATATTTACCATACCCACCCTGTAGCTACACTACTGGGTTCAGGGTCTATGCAACTTTTGTCACCAAATGACTAGCACATCTGAGTCTGCTCACAGGTGTTATTCTCCATCCATTTGCAACTATTTTTGCTCAAACAGCTGAAATCTCAACAACAAAACGTTGCCTACAACAAGACCCACAGCTGAACAACAACTGAATATAGAAGTCAATAGACATTGTTCAGAGCTGCAACTACTATAGTTAAGACATCTGTTTCAATCTAAACAAGACAATCGGCCCCATAATGTTTTTGCTGTTACCTGTTAGTGTTCCATCTGTCATCAGGTCTTGTACTCTACTAATTGCATCCTGTTGAGGGAAAACAAACCAGTAGCATTTGTGTATCAAATCTCACATTTCCAGGAGCACAGGTATGCTTTCATACAACATGCAGCACACCAGAACTTCTCGACAGGCCTGGCAAATATCCATTTGGAGAGCACTCAGAAAGCAAAAAGTCAGGCAATGTTCTGGACAATACACGTTGCTTAATGTGTCTGGGATCCCATGGGTTGAAATATGAACCCCAAGGCCCGAGTAAGGGTGTTAGCCGAGTAAGACTGCATGCATTTTGACTCCAGAGCCATTTTCACCCCATGTAAAAGGATGGGGTGGTGCAACTTCGACCTCCTGTGACTGGCAGCCCATAAGAAGCCCTCAGATATCGATACTAGGAACTTAAAAAGGAAAGACAAAAGTATTGGGGGCCTTTTCCAGTTTAGAAAGGAAGGGGGAAGGGAGAACACATGATGCAAGTTTATAAAATGAAGCAGGTTGACGAGAAATATGCACCTGAGTCCTTATCCCCAGATGGGAAGCCAGGTCTTCCAAAAGAACCACTTTGGCACTCTGTAGAAGAAAAAAATAGAACGGGCTCGTCAAAAATGCAGATTCTGCCATTTTACTTTGCTAGCAGTTGCTCTGGAGGGCATTGATGTGTGCACTTCTCAACTGGACACATCTATAAAGCTGATGATACATGGGTCGGCAAATATTATTACTTTCACTCCATATGTGGTGGTACATAATCCAAGTTTTAAAGAATAAGCACCTTAAGAAGTATTTCACTTAGAGTGCAATCCTAACCTGGAGTTAGGCCACCAACATTTGGCTGGCACAAGGGCCACCGTAAAGAATGTTTGGACCACTCTTGGAGTCAGAGGCCAGCACACAGACGAGCGCCATCCTCCCTGGTCCAAAACGTGCATTACGGTGATCCTTTTGTCGGTCAATCTTTGCTGGCCTAACTCCAGGTCAGGACTGCGCTCTTAAAGTTTAGCACCAATGCTTATTAGCTTAATTATTGTACACACAAGATTATAACCTCCCTTGCTGTATATACAGCAGCCAATGCAACAAATATAACGGAAGGTGATAAATGCGTTCTAAGGAAGTGAAAGGACCTGACAATAAAGGTTGGGAATTGATCGGCAGCCTAATGCTAAGGGGGCTGCCTATGCCGTGGTACAGGAGTCCCCCAACGGCCACCACTGTATCCTGTGGAGGCAACGAGGCAGCTGGGGGTCTTCTCATGGGAAGGGGACATGGAGCCCTGGCAGCTGCTATGGTCTACTCAGATCTGCACCAGCTCAATCGCTGACACCGAACCAAGTAGCCCTGTGTAAGGGCTGAACTAGAACCAGTCCATGAAAACCAGTACTGAACTAGAACCAGTCCATGAAAACCAGTTCTCAGAGCTTGGAACTGCCAGGATTCTGCACATCTTTTTTTCCACAACACAACCCCTCTCTGGGGCCAAATACACAGGATTCTAACACACATCTCCTCCCCACCACTCTCTAGCTCCACCCAGGTTTTCTCTGTTGCGCTGGTGGAACCTCACTCCCTCTTTGGACTATAGCAAGATGCGGGGCTAGGAAGCGGTGGCAGTCTCTGCTGCTGTCCCCACCCCTACTCCCCTGCCTGAATAGCCCCCCTTCCTGCTAGGTCCCGCCTCCCCCCCCCCACCGCACTCAGCAGCACATGCATCACCTCCAGCTCCTAATGCTCCTCCTACTGGCATGAGGGTCCTGTGCCCCCCAGCACTGGCCTCTCCACTGGTGCCTCCCGCCCTTACGGCCCTTTTCCGACAGCAGTGCTCCTGGCACCGTGTGCAAGAGCAACATTGCTGCCAGGTAGGCTCGGGCCCCAAGGTCGTTACAACTGACAGTTTATCAATGAGGTAACAAACGTCAAATAATCTCTGAAATCCGGAGACCAGTTAATTATCATTCATCCAGTACCCAATGGGGCCTAGTTTCTAATACACGTGACAGATCCAGGAACCTGCTGTGATTAACAAGTATCCAGGTTCTTCCTCTCTAGAAGGCAGACACAACATCTCGCTGCTTGCTGATGAGCCAGAGACCAGTGCTTTTTAACCTGGGCGTAAATGATCTGGAGTTAGGAGTAAACAGTGAGATGATACCAAATTATCCAGGACAGCAAAAGCCCAAGCAAACAGCAACGAGCTCCAGAAGCATCTCTCCGAACTGAGTTAATGGCAAAGGAGGCTTTACGTAAGTGTAAACTGATGCAAACTGCGGGAAAACTGCCCCCCTAACTTCTCATATAAGCTGGTGTCAGCTAATCAGGAAAGCAACCATGGTCTGGAATCAGGGATGCCCCGTCCTTGTTTCAGGGTCACCTGAAAGGGGTAGGGATCGGCAAAGACCTCAACTCCACTTCTGCAGAGCAAATCCTTTATCTGGTGTTCACTGCCCAAATCATTATATTTAGAAGTTGAGTTTTCTGTATTGTCACAGCACAACTCACATTTTTCAGATCCTTACAAAATGGTCAAAATCCCCCTGTAGAACAGAAGTAGCATGCAAGATTGGGCCACCTAGATCAGTGGTCTGTTTTCAGTAGCGGCTGGCTGGATTTTCCTGGAATGCGCACCAGCAGGCATGGCGCAATCATGCATCCTGCCCCACAGGATGCCATCCCCGAACAGGGAGAGGTGAATTGTGGCAACTTCACAATTGTGGTGAACAGCCATGGTAACCGGCATCCCCTGCAGCTGTCCAATTCCTTCTTTTAGAGCGCAATCCTAAATTAGGCTGGCACAGTTAGGAGAGCAAGGTTTGCCCTGCACAAGGGCCACCTCAAAGCGTGTTTGGACCACTCTCCAACACAGACCTGCGCCATCCTCCCTGACTCTGTGTTGGCATCTCTGATACCAAGGGTAGTCCAAACATACTTTACGATGCCCCTTGTGCTGGCCAAACTTTGCTAGCCTAACTGTGCGGGCCTAACTCCAGATTAGGACTGTGCTCTAAGCCTTCTAAGCTAGGAGCAGCAATGAATTCCGGAAGCTAATTGTGCAATTTACTTCTGTTCTTTTTATGATTACTATTGTATTATCTTTCCTTTGTGAAGCATGGTAACCAGCGGCGTCATGCAGCCGGAACGCTGGGCGGGAGGAACGGGTGAGCGGCAGCCCGCCCGTTGCGTACTGCTCTGTTTCGCCATCTTCCCCATCTTCCCACAGGGGCGGGGAAGACGGCGAAACGGAGCAGTACGCAACGGGCGGGCTGCCGCTCACCCGTTCCTCCCGCCCAGCGTTCCGGCTGCATGACGCCGCTGATGATAACCTAGCCTGAGCCCCTGGCACAAAGCTGGCTAAATATGCATACAAACGTATTTCTGTTGCCCTACTCTTAGACCACGATGGGAAACACCAGTGTTAACATAAAGAAAAACAATGGTGCAATGGTGCACAATGGTGCAACCATCATCTCACTGAACAAGGTCCAGTCCACAAGTCCCCTAATTATGAAGTCAGATGCAGCCGAGCGAGAGAGCTGAGTATTATGGACTGAACGTACTGAACTAGAACCAGTCCATGAAAACCAGTTCTCAGAGCTTGGAACTGCCAGGATTCTGCACATCTTTTTTTCCACAACACAGCAACACAACCCCTCTCTGGGGCCATATACACAGGAGTCTAACACACGTCCCCTCCTCCCCACCACTTTCCAGCTCCACTCAGGTTTTCTCTGTTGCGCTGGTGGAACCTCACTCCCTCTTTGGACTATAGCAAGACGGCTGGATTGTTAGGTAACAGATCTATATTACCAAATAATCACATTTTTAAAAAAATCAAACAGTAGGGAAGGAAGAAGTAGCATACTGAGAGTGACGTACCTTAATGTAGTCAAGGAGTTCCGTTAGGAAGCTACGGGACTGTGCATGGCAAAGAAAAAAGAACTATTAATGCAAAAGGCTACAAAATCCAGAACACACCAATAAACGCAACAGATTACAAAGTTGTGCCATTCTTGTGTCAGCAACTTGAATCAACTTTACTCAATTCTTGGTGGGCTGTTGTTAGGTTTCCCTGGGGATTATGTTATGAAGAATGACCAGATCATTACATCACCTTGCAATTAACCATCCAGCAGGGTGTGTGTGTGTGTGTGTGTGTGTGTGTGTGTGTGTGTGTGTGTGTG
>JAJKFI010000063.1:3341223-3373627 GCA_029204185.1 Lerista edwardsae
GTGTGTGTGTGTGTGTGTGTGTGTGTGTGTGTGTGTGTGTGTGTGTGCGCGCGCGCGCACAAAATTTCCTGAAAAAAATCTGCCCAGTCTAAGCTGGATCTAGTTATGGACTGACTCTGGGTAGAACAGATCAATGCACTGCTCCTTTCTAAACTGCTACATCTGCACACACTTCTGTACTATCTGTTCATCCAGTCCGACTCTCACCTCTTCTGTGAACTTTAGATATTGTTCTGGGTCCATTTACAGACTCCAACACTTGAAGCTCAGGGATGTAATACACATACATAGACCCTTCCATCTCATACCACTCCCTGTCCCCACATTCTGTTAACGGCTGGTGTTAGGCCTAGCTACTGTCTTCCATTTTATGCTAAGATTGAGTCACTGTCTTACATCTTCTGCACCTGTCAGCAATCTCCTGTGTCTCTCTCAGAGGTGGGGGAGCTGCCTGCATGCCCACTGAGCAGTTCCCATGAGAGGAGAAGCTGGACTCAGAACAAAGACCTCAGCCCTTGGCCGATGTAATGAGAATGGGGCGGTAAGATGCTATCCACTTCAAAGCCCCGAATTATGTTTATGCTTCAGGTGTATCCATTAAGCTAGGTATCCTCCATCCCAACATCTCCTGTTGACCTTATCAATCAAAAAGTATTTATATACCACTTTTCAACATGAAGTTCCCAAAGTGGTTTACAGGCAAGTAATGATAATGTTAAATGGCTCCCTGTTCCAAAAGGGCTCACAATCTAAAAAATAGAGAACACCCAGCAACAGCCACTAGAAAAGACACTGAGCTGGGGTGAAGAGGGGCAATTACTCTCGCCTGCTAAATATAAGGGGAACGTCACTCGGAAAAGTACCTCTTGCCCAGTTTGAGGGGGTTATATGCAGCATGTGACTGATAAGATGCTTTTATCTGTCGCAGGTGCACAACAAGAGGTCTCCTGGTGAGGGGAACATCTCCCACTTGTTGAGATGAAAGGTCTCGTTTGTCATGTATCACTGTGCTGTCAAATAGTTTGTTTTTGCCAATTAGCACGGACTTCCTGATAAGCAAACACCTCGCCTATATAAGCTTGCTGTAATTTAGGGTGGGAAGTGACTTGACTTCAGAAGTGACTTGCAAGTGCAAGTCAGAAGTGCAAATGAAGTGACTTGCAGCCGCTTTGAACTCCCCTGATAACACTTTGCTTTGCTGGGTGACGGTTTGCTGGGCTTGTTTTATACTTAGGGGATATAAAGTGCCTTTGCATCCTGACCCTGGACTAAGCCTATTCCTTCCTCTGATATCCCAAAGCAACCCCTGGCCTGTGGCTCGAGCTGCCCGGCTGGAACAGCCTCTGCTCCAGGCAGCCCAGCCACCAGCTCCTCCAAGGCCAGTCCAACACACCCCACCTCTTCTTCCGTCATGGCTTCATCCAGCCCTTCTTCTTCGACCACAAAGCTCTCCTTCAGCTTGAGATACTCCTCGTGCTCCCGCAGCTCCTCCTCCTCTTTTGCCTTCTTCTTCTCTTCTTCCTGCGGAGAAGGGAACACCGTGTGACTCGTCCTGGCCATTTCTGCCCCACCACTCGGCTCTGCCTCGGGACCGTTTGCAAAATATCAGATACAAAACCATAAAAGGTCATCACGATAAAACGACTCACATCAGCAGGCCCCCCAACAAGAAAGTCTAAAAATTACCTCCCTGCCCTGCACCAGAAGAAAAAGACAGGCAGGCAATTAATTCCTTCCCAGGCTGCACACTTCCACTTCATGCTGGCAAACTCCGGGCTTACCTGAGCATGGGGAAGTACTCAAATGCTGCAGAGGAACTGCACCAGACACCTCCTCTCTGATGCGCACTGTTCATTTTTCACGGTGCCTCTGAAGCGACTGTCAACGTCTCCCAGCACTGCTAACCAACAGGAACCTCCACTTTCTGCACACCCCAGAAGAACAGGCTGATGCAGAACAGGAGACCAAGAGTCTTACGAAGCAAACTGTATGAGCAATTTGCAGACACCCGTCTCAAATACGCTGCACAGGACAGAAAGTTCCGGCCCCCAAAGCCAGTGCTTCTTTTTCTTTTCCCCCCCAAAGCCAGTGCTTCTTTTTCTCCGGCGGGCGGGAAAGCAGCGGAACGCAGCATCACGCAACGGGCGGACTGCCACTCAAAGGTAAGTCCCGCCCAGCATACCGGCTAAATGCCGCTGCTGGCGCCACCTCAGCACCAGCGGTAACGGCTTATGGCCACCGTTGGAGCACGGTTTATGGCACCTTGAGCAGCACTTGCTGGGCTTCAGGAACCTGAACTTACTACTTTCATGCTTCACAGGAACTGGGCAAATTTGCCAAAGCCTTAAAACAAAGACCACAATCCAACAGATCCACTTAAATTTGAATTTACAGGCAGGAGAGAACGTCAGCAATGGGAGGAAAGAGCCATGCAGAGGAAGGCAGAAGTTTCAAGAGCAAAGATGTGGAACTGCTTGCAAGAGATGCAGCTCGGCAATGGGAGGCGCTTGCTCTAGCTAAAGTGTCCGCGGTCAACCATTTCCTGCACTGAAAAAGGGAAATTCCCAGGGCAGTGCTCTGCGGCAGTGAAAGGGGCTGCAGGATGGGAGCGTCTGGCAGGCCCGCTGGGCTGGTGAGAACAAACAGACTACAGGGACTTAAAACTACATTGTCAGTTTCCAGTCGCAGAAGCAGCGAGGACAAACACTGTGTGCGTGGGGGGGACGGGGACGACGGACGGTCAAATTCTGTGCCACTTCTGCTAATATTCTGACCAATTTTTCCTGTGTTATGCCAATAAAGGTTCCAGACGTACATATTCTGACCAAGATAAGGCAAGGTTTATGCTCAGAAATAACACAAGCTCGGACTTGCAAATAAGTACAGAACCTTTATATTATCAGCTCACCAAAAACGAAACAGAAAATTACTAGCCTGCCCACTAGTAGCAAGTCAGGACATTTTTTTTTTTAAAGAGGAAACTGATGGGAACAGTTACTTGCTCTTTATCAAAAAAACAGATATGTGCCTTACCACCCTTAGGGTGCAATGCTAATCTGGAGTTAGGCCAGCACAGTTAAGACAGCCAAATTTGACTGGCACAAAGGACACCGAAACGAGTGTTTGGACCACTCTCGGAGTCAGCGAGGTCGGCACACAGACGTGCACCATCCCCCTGACTCAGAGAGGGGTCCAAACGCGCTTTACAGTGTCCCTTGTGCCAGTCAAACTTGGCTGGCCTAACTGTGCCAGCTTAACTTCAAGTTAGGATTACACTCTTAAAGACTAATTATGGGCTTGCAACCACTAGCGTTGCATGAAACAAAAGCAAGTTTTATTATCTGGACTTAGAAATTGTCTCCTTTCTCTCCATACTGAATAATGTCCGCGTTACCCAGAAAGAAGCAGTATAAAAACAGGCGACAGGAGGGCGGGTGTGTAACTCACAAGCAGCAGCCCCCCTTTCAAACTGTTCTCACCTCTCAGGGTCCGCATTCTGCCTGGCAGAGCGGAGTGTTGAGGACTAGCAAGAAAGCCTGATACTGAGTTAAACTCAGCCTTATAAAACCTGCATCTTTTAAACAATAAATAATAAAGCCTTTGGAAAAAAAAATGCTATCAGCTCAAGTTTCTTCAGTTAATCAGTTCATGACAGATCAGAGGCTTCCAATTCATTTTGATCTTCGTGGACTTCAGAGAACCTAAAGTCTGCATGGATTGAAATAAGGCGATCTACCCAGCGTACCGGCTGCATGACGCCGCTGGATCTACCCTTTCACATGCTCACTTATTCCTCTGTTTGGTGTGTATATTTCCACAAACATGGGCACATTTCTTTCACATGCTGCAGAATGTTAACGAATCTTAGGGCACAATCCCAACCTGGAGTTAGGCCGGCACAGTCAAGCCAGCAAGGTTTGGTCAGCACAAGGGGCACAGTAAAGTATGTTTGGACCACTCTCAGAGACAGGGAAGCCAGCACATAGACGTGCGCCGTCCTCCCTGACTCTGAGAGTGGTCCAAAGGTGCTTTACGGTGGCCCTTGTGCCAGCCAAACTTTGCTGGCCTGACTGTGCCGGCTCAACTCCAGGTTCGGATTGCGCCCTTAAGCAAGGAGAGGTTCTGAGACTTGAACATGTCTATGCTAAACAAAAATTGCCATTGCCTAGTACTAGGAAGCACTTTAAGAAGGAAACTGTTTTATAAGAGTCCTTTCCTCCCCGCTCAACAGTTCTCCAAATTTCCACTTTTCCCACTGTTGCTCAAAGCGCTTTCAGCTTTGCAGTGGTGTTTACCACCTTTGCACTACAGCTTTGCAATACTGAGACTACCACCCGCACCCCCACTGCAGAAACGGGTGGAGGTGGAGAAAGGGCAGCCTGCTTAAGGTCGCCTCTAGCAAGCTGATGCCCGAGCTGAAGCAGAGGAGTTCCCCCTCCAAACCGCAGGGTCACAGTTTTAGCTGCTCTGCAACACCACTGTGATGCACGGCTGACATGATCAACAAGGTCTGCATTTCCCTCCGCTCAGAGCAAGGCCGAACTGCCCACATTGTGCTATTCTAGGTAATGCTGTAAGGAATGCTGTCTTGGCTGAAACCTGAGATATTCTGCACTGTGAAAAGGCGGCCTAACACTGCACAGCCATTGGAAGACCGAGTTGCGGGCAGGCAGGGCTGGACTCAAAGCTCGCTGGGGCTGCAATCCTATCTACACTTACCTGGGAGTAAGCCCCACTGACTATAATGGCATTTACTCCTGCACAGGTCTGGGTGCTAGGCTGGCGTTAGGCAAGCCATTCTGTCTCAGTCCCCACAACCGCAACACAGCAAGATTAATTGCAGGCTATAAATAATAATTATTAAAGATCTTCCTTGGGAAATTATTCCAGTTGACGAATTGTCTGTCCGGCTGCAAACGTGACATCTCTTTAACCAATAAAAACACAACATTTTTGCAGCTTGCCTTTCCTCTGGCAAGCTCCTAGTGGCACACCTGGGCTTCCCAAGCGACCGCCCATTCAAGTGCCGACTGGCCCAAACCTGCTTTGCCAGCTTGTGATGAGGGGTGCTTCCCCCCCACCCCAAGTGACATGGGTTAAAGTTACAGAAAACAGAAGAGCAAACCTGTGCTGAAATGGATCGGGCCCAACACATTTGCAGCCAATGCGCTCTCTCTCTCTCTCTCTCTCAGGGGCACTAGCAAAGCAGCCCCCCGACGTGTTCTAAGCGCCCCAGTGGCCCCCTGACGTTCCGCGGTTCTCTGCACTGGTGCTCTCCTCCAGGCCCACCTGCCGCTCCTCCTCCTGCCGCCGCCGCTCCTCCTCCTGGCGCCGCTCCTCCTCGCGCTTCTGCTCCAGCTTCCTCCGCTCCTCGCGTTCCGCTTCTTCAGCCTTCCAAGATAAGGGAGAAGGGAAGGAGGACCAAATTTTACTCTTCAGTCGTTTCCCCCATGAAACCCTCATTCTGTCCTCTTATACGCAAGATCAACAGTTGTGCGCCAAAGACACAGAGCGGGATGCAAAAGAACACCCAAATTATCCATTTATAAAAGCCGCTCAACAATTTGACATTTCCATGCTTGAGCTCAAAATGAAATAGGATGCTTGGAAGGAGACACCTTGATCAGGCAACTCTCCCAAGAGAGCCCTCTTGGGAGAAGCAGGAGTAATCCACCCTCACCCCAGGCGGATTGTGCAGGAGAGGGCCACAGATCAGTGGCCATGTGCCTATCTCCAGGGAGCCCCAGGAAGCCCCTGCCAGGCAAGAGCAAGCAAAACTGGGCAAGTCCGTGTACCAATCCAGGCAGCTTCCTGGGTTGTCTCGTGAATTAGCCTCATTTGGCAGTCCCAACAGAGCAAATTTACACACACAAATAGGGATGGGTGGGACTTTTTTTGGACAGGCAATTTGATAGGGGCACATTTACTGACAGCTGGGCCACCTTGCCCCTTAATGTTCCTCAAAGCAACCCTGAATAGCATCATTCCAATGGTGAAGGGGGGGGGGAATGATTCTCCTACAGATGAATGAGGAACTGCTTTTTTCCTTCCAAAATGCCCTTTGGACTTATGCTGTGCAAGGACGTTGCACGTTCAGAGGACTATTTGGGCACTCAGCCCTACGTACGTGCAGCATTTAATCAATTCATCTTCCAACTAGCAAGATGTGACCTGATCGCCACTGTATTGTTTAACGGTTTTAAGAGAGGGTCAGGGAGAAAGAAAAAAAGGAAGACAAGAAGGTGGACATCTAGGGCAGAACAACCAGCAACAAAAACAGAGAGCACCTCCCATGTTGTGGATTGGAATTAATTTGTGGAACTTCTTGCCATAGGAGGTGGTGATGGCAGTGGCGTTTCTACAGGGATGGCAAAGCTCTAAGTGTTGCAAGAAGGCTTACCTTGCAGTGGAAATCACTCCTCTCCTGCACCGTTTTAGCCAATCCGCACAGGGAAAAGCAACATCTTGGCATTGCTTACTGGCTACAGCAGCAAGGGAGAGGAGGGATTTACTTGACAGGGTAAGGCTCTTTGCAACACTTAGAGCTTTGCCATCCCTATAGAAACGCCTCTGGGTGATGGTGTCTGGCTCAGGTGCCTTTAAAAGGGGATTGGATAGATTTCTGGAGGAAAAGTCCATTGCTGGCTACTGGCCATGGTGGGTGGTGCAACCTTGTTATTTGAGAAGCAGGCTAACTCTGAATGCCAGATACAAGGGAGTAGCCGCAGGATGCAGGCATCTTGTTGCCTCATGCGTTCCTTGAGGCATCTGGTGGGCCACCGTGAGATACAGGAAGCCTTGGGCCTGATCCAGTGGGGCTCTTCTTACGTACTTAATTAAGGCTGGGTTCCTCCTGAGATACAAAGCCTGAAAACAGCAGCTTTTAAGGAACCGCCAAATTTGAGGGGCTTTTGGACAGAAAATCTGAGATTCTTTTTCGAACCAGCGAAATCTAAACCCTCAGCCCACACGCGGACTGCAAGCTCAACAATTCCCAAGCTATGTGCTGTGAGAGAACTGCAAAGTGCTGTGAGAATCATGCATTAAATAATCAAAGGCTCCCTGAGATCCAAAGTGCCCACCCACAGAGGAGCCCGCCTGCTGCTTCTGTCACTGCCCCAAGACGGGCTCCTTCCAGTCAGCCTGTGCAAGATGCGTTTGTAACGGTGTGTTTCTCTCTCCAAAACTGGGAGCTTAGCAGGCCATACGGAGTTCGGCAGACTGACTGGCTCATTCCACGGCTCCCGACGCAATGCAACTCCCTGCCTTTGGAAGAGTCTGCCTGTGGCTGCTCTGCAAGCTCAACGACTTCTGCAAAAACACAGGGGGCAGCATGCTCTGTGGAGGTGCCAATGTTGCCCGACACACACTCTTTGTCACCCTTTCCCTCTGTACCTCCGGTTTTCATCATGTGCTGCAGCTTTAAGAACCCTGGAGCCTGCTAGGACTTGCGCCTTCCTTGTTGATTCTTCAACCTTCCCTTCCTTCCTTCGGAGCTGTAGGAAAGACTTACCTCTCGCTGAGCTTTCCTGGCTTGCTTCTCCTCCAGCTTCCTCTGCTTCTTTGCGCCAACCTTCCCAGAAAACTGGACCTCAGCAGCTGCAGCTTCATCGTTCTCCTCTGTATGGCCATGAAAAGATTGACCAGAAAGAGAAAAACAAGATGACCGTGATCAAAGACGAATCACTCCGCTAAAGGGCTGTTGTTGAGTAGTTTGCATGCCGAAGGTTTCAGGCTCAATTCCTGGCAGCATCCCCAGGCAGGCCTGGGAAGTGCAGCTATCCAAAGCCCCAGAGAACTGCGGCTGGTCAGGAAAGACAACAGTGGGCTCGATGGGTGAATGATTTCTTCAGTTCTTAACTGGCCAGCTCTCTTCTGCCTTTCAGAGGACTTGTAGCATCATGCACCCAACAGAAGGGTGGTGAGCTGCTGAAGAGGAAATCTGTTCCCACCCAGAACTGAATTTTGCGATTCTATTGCAAGATGCTGCAAGAACTCTTTGTGTTAGTTGATGGGGTGTCAGGTTTGTGAAATAAAGAAAGAATAAACACCTGTACTGCCATAGATGCAACATTACAGGCCAGCAGATAAGGAAGTTCAGTTCTCTCTCTCTCTCTCTCTCACACACACACACACACACACCCTCTCAGAAGCTACTAAATTTTGTTTCTGCGCACCCAGCAGCATCCAGTTCAGGCCAATTACAGAAAAGCTTTAGGAGTTCTCTCCGAACTCACATGCAACAAGACTGTTGCTGCCGATTCCCCCGACCTCTTTGCACAGGAGACTTGGGTTGGGAGCTGCCAGGGAAGACAGACAGGTGGAGGTGAGCCCTGTAGCAAGCCATGCCTGAACTGAGAGGGGTTTGGGCCCAGCTCATCATGGAGTTTCCTGGTCTGGGAGATCTGGTAAGAAGAGCCCTGCCCTGCTGGGCTAGGTTAAGGGCCCATCTAGTCCACCTTCCAGTATCTCACAGTGGCCCACCAGTTGCTTCTGGGAGCACATGGACAACAAGGTACGGTATCTGTAGGAGGAGTCATTTCCTATCACAGTCTCTGAAATTCACCCTTTCAGTATTTGTGATCGGAGCCACTGTGATGACTGCTTGGGTGTCTGCGTCATGCCTTCTCCTGGACATGACCAGTGATGTCATGCAGGGGGAATGCGGGGGAACTCAGTTCCACTAGTTAAAATCAGGGCTGACTCCACCCACTTCACTCTCCCTCCCCCCTCCCAATTCCTCTGCAAAGAGCTTTTCTTCTTGGTTGGCTGGCACTCAGAGGGTTAAAGGGAGCGACTCCAGATTCCTAGGGGGCCGAAGGCAGTGATGTCATTCAGGGGGAACGGACCAGAATGGCCGTTCCGGATTCTAACAGGCTCCGTGGCTGGTTCTGGGTTCCCGACAAGTGCCAATCAAAAGTGAGTTCCTGTTCCTAAATCATTTGAATGACACCACTGGACATGACTGTGTGTTCACTGGCAGCACATGGTCAGAAGGAGACTCCACCTGTGGCTTCCCACCTATGGGAGCCCGGAGGGCACAGGCCCTCCAAAGACCATGGCTGGGTATTGGTGGTAGAAGTAATACCTGACCCTCAATTAGAAGTCTATTTACGTGTGACCCCCACCTCCCACAAGCTTTCCCTCCAGCCATTAATCTCATCAAGCAACCCCAACCAAAAAGCTTGGCTGCCACTTAGACAAGAGAGTTCCCGCCTTTGTGAAACTACAGACACTTTCTGATCCAGCCAAACAGGGAGTCAATTGCTGATATGCGACTGACCAGCCCCCCAAGCCGAATGGAGCCATCTCTCATTCTCCCCAAGCTCACTTCTGTGCTGAACCAGAAGATTTGATGCAAGCGGCAGCAGGCCTCTGAGATTACTTCAAGGGGGCTGGTAATTTGACAGAAATTATGAGCAGCTCAGCCTGGAAACATCAAAAGCATTTTTTCAGATTTCATTCTTTTTTGAAATGCCTTCTTCACACTTCAAAGAGAGACACCCAAAGTTGAAAAGTTCAGAGCTGTCAGTTTACCATCTGCACACCGCTAAGCGCAATCCCGAATTCAGTCGGCGCACAGCAGAGACAGAACAAAGGCAAAGGCTGACGTGAGAATCAGAAGGAAGTTTCGGAGTGGGGAAAACGAGCACACACAGCCCAGGCTTGCAGGTTTATCACGAGTGCTGCAAGTTTCTGTTCATCAGGGTTCAAAAGGCGCATAGATGGAAAAACGGGCCCGTAGCTCAGTCGGGTTTCACATGTAATGAGAGCTGCAGGGCCCAAACACAAGGAGGCATCACGCCACAGTGGCAAAGCACATGCTTTGCATGCCCAGATGCCAGCAGGGCCTGACACACAGTTCAAAGATCTCAGAAAGGAAGTCTGAAAAACTTCTCCTTCCGAGACCTGGGAGAGCCAGTGCAACTGAATGGACGGCGGCCTGATTCAGCATAGGACAGCTTTATCTGTCCACAATGAGTACGAATGCAAACGTTGCAAACGAGACCAGAAAATAGGCTCTCCCGCTAGGTTTTGCACAGCTAGGCTATTCAGACCGCCACGATTTCATTCGTCACCGTGGATACAGCAAGTGGGCTGGCAGCCGCTGGCAAGCGTGGCAGGTAAGCCCTGACTGTGTTCAGGAGAGTTGCTCAGGATGACTCTCTCGCGCGCAGGAGAGGGCAAGCGGGAGGGAGACGGCCACAATAGTGGGCTGGCTTTTCTTGTCAAGCCACAATTGTGGGACACGGAGGATCTTTATAAGTGAAGTCAGACTTATCAGGAGCCACCTTCCAGATCCCATTTAGACGCACTGCGGCCGAGAGCTTGACGCAGCCTGCCCACCTCAGCCGGATTCCAAGACAAACTTCAAAATACAACTCGGGTAACAGAGTAGGCAGACGAGGGCCAGAGGCAGTTGACCAAGGCTTTTGGGGCAGATGTTGAGGTCCCAAATGTGGCAGTTGAGGCAGGGAGAGGAAGTCTGTGCAGCTCCTCAAAGGCAAGTTACCCAGACTGAAAAAGCCAACCCATGGCCCTGCCTTAAGAAGTAATGCGGCAGAATTGAAGCCAGGGGGCGGGCTTAGCGGCCATGTTTTTATACTCAAAACAATGCTGATTCCAAGCATTTCAGATTGCTTTGTGCGTACTGTTTAGGACTGAATAGTATACTCCTGAAGTAAAAACTTACGAAAATAAAAACGTGTGATTGTGTAGAAACATCATTGGTAACCGTATTATGATTTAATATGCACTTACAAGGTTAAATTCCTCGTAATTATATTACTGAACATACCGGACGAAATGCTACTTGCTGTCTATTTAAACTTGGATTACGCTGTTTTGACAGACTTATTTTTTGAAATCTACACAACCAAAAACAAAATGGCCATGCCCCATAAAAAAAATGTCTGTTAATGTTCAGAATTTCATAAGTATTACAGTAGGAAAATTACATTAAAATCTCTTCATGACACAAGTAGTTGTCAATATGAGAGGAATTCTTTTTTACTTCTAGACTATTAAGAGTATTTTTTAACTTCTACATTCACCCCCCCCCAAAGAAAAAAAACAAATTCTGTTAATGTTCAGTACTCACTGAATGATAGTTTTATTGAACCGATGTAATGTGAATACATGAATCTTTCCGTGGAAATTAAATCCCATTTTTCGTTCAGCGATTCGCACACCCGTATGCAGAACACGCAGGCATGCTTAAAGAGGTTGAGATTAACTTTTACACGCATGCAGGGAGATTTTTATTCGTGAATTCGCGGCAATCCTCCTCCTTCGCGGCGATGATCTGAGTCAGCCATTTTATTATACCCTCGGCTTCAAGAAAATGACGTCATGCCTTCTCCAGTGTATATAAGCCCCTTGGAAAAAGCCAAAAGCTATAGTCACATTGGCTGGGGTGTGGGTTTTTTTTTGGGGTTTTTTTCTTGATTAAAATAGCAAATGGTGGTATTGTGTGTTTTTATTCCATGTTCTCGGTCCAAGCTCTCATTTTTATTGATTTTAAATGCTTTAAAAGCGTACTAGGCAGCTGATACAGGTGATTATTTCTAATTGGAAAAGTAATCTTTTTAAATGTCTGGAAAATATCTTAAACACCAAAATGTGGTGTTTTGATTCAGACATTTGAACTACCAAAATGCAGCTGTTAACGCCCAAAAGGCGGTTTTCAACAGCAAGACCAACTCCACTCCTGTATATGGCCACCCACGCTGCTATGAGCACTGGTTTGGCTGGCTGCTGAGAAACAGTAACAATGAACAGAGAGAAAGAAAGCGAGATGCTGTGCGTGTGCCTGTGGCACTGCAGCACAGCCAAAATTAAGCCACTGATTCCCTCTGCCTGTCCCAAGAGAGAAGGGAATAAGGCTCGAGGCATGACACAGCCACACACCCTGTCATCTTGCACAACCTCTAATTTCCTGACGGGAGAGGTGCTGACTCTTGAGGCTCCCAGGCCGGACCTAGCTACTGGGGGAAGAGTGAGATATCTTAGCTGGGGCTGCTACACACTCTTGCCAAGCAGTGAAACCAGGCCATCCCACTTCAAGGCCGCTGACCATCTTTAAAAGCTACATGGGGCTGACTGCTCTGCGGATGGGCGAATATAGCTTCTGAACAACTGCTCCTATTGGCTGTATCCACATTGGGTTGCATCCAGTAGTGTCATCCGGCAACGAGCAGCCGGAACGCTAGGCGGGACTTACCGCTTGATTGACAGGCTATCTGTGACGTGTCGCCGCCTGCCCGCCTGCCGCGCGGGCTCCCTCCGGTTGGCGCGCCCCTCCGCTGCTTGCCCAGGCACCCGGCACGCCCCCCAGGCAAGCAGGCACCCCCTCCGAAGCCAGGGGTGCTTGCACGGCAGGCCGGCAGGCGGCGACAGGTCACGGACGGGCAGCCAATCAGGCGGTAAGTCCTGCCTAACGTTCCGGCAGCTTGTTGCCGGATGACACCGCTGGTTGCATCCACACACAGCCTGACAGGCTCAAGAGGAAGGGGGGGGGTCCGTCTATAGCATTTTAAGCCTCTCCAGGGCCTCTCCAGTACAAGAAGGGGGCCAACGTGAGTGCACCACCAACAGCCAGGTGTGGCATTTTGGTGGTGTGCCAGCCTCACACTGCGAGATCAAAAGAAACAACAGTGGATCAAATAGGAATGACAAACACACACACACAATTTTTTAGACTGAGAGCCCTTTGGTGATAGAGAACCTTTTATATGTTTAGCTGTGTAAACTGCTTGGAAATATATTCTTCGTCATCATTACTGCCCGTACATTTTGGCCAGCTCTCTTGGGTCATCTGAGGGGTCGCTCCTCAGTGCTGCCTTTGTTGCCAAAGGTAACAAAAGTGTTGTCTTTGTCCCAAGGTAGAGGGATGACAGCACAGGGGAGAGCCTTCTCTGTAGTGGCACCACAACTATGGTATTCCCTACCAGGGGAATTAAGAACTTTCCCCTCTCTCATGGCCTTTCCTTGAGGGCTCAAAATGTTTTTGTTCTGCCTCGTGTTTGTGCAATGTGTTGTCTGCCCCCCCCACACCTCTGTAGCAGTGCTTTAGTTATAAATATTGCTCCAAAGTAGGACAGGTGTAATATAAATATTTAATAAATTATCCTCAACGCTGCCTGGCTGCCATGGACACAGCTGCAATCAACACAACTCAATGCTCCTACTGTGTGTGGCTCCTCCATCTGATTCCCCGACTTACGCACATCCTCTCAATCTGAGCCACTCCCCCATGCCAAGTGTGGCTTTCATTTACCCGGCTACACAGCCCAAACCAAACCACAAAACCTTATCCAATCTATGTGCAAAGAGCGCAGGGTGAGGTGGTTATTCATGCAGGGAGAGACAGCAGGCACCTTCTAGCAGATCCCTGCTCTTTGCAATTGAGCCACAAGGATTTCAGACACTCAACTGTTTTAAAGCAGCAATAGCAGAAGATGTCCTGTTCCCTCCATCCCCACAAAAATTAGACTACTGAAACAAAGAACACCTGAAGGAAAACAAGAGGTGGATCTTTGTGCTGAAAGGAGTGAGAGCTTGGAACTGAAAGAAAAACAAACATTCCTGGCATCAACATGCTCAAAGACCCTTTTGTGCCTTAATTCTATGATGTGCACCTCCGTGAGCCACTATTTGGACTTTAAAAACAAGAAGACATCTTGTGGCAGCCCTAGAGATGCTACTAAACAGTCCAAGCCGATCTCACAAGCCCGCAGTCAGCCCACCTCTGCCTTCATGAGTGGAGAAGAGCTTCCAGAAAGATGGTTCAGCAGCTGTTTTATCAGCTGACTAGCCTTTTGTTACCCGGCGTTGCCCGGGGGACTAAGTATCCCCAGCTTCTATTAGGAGAAGGAATGAATACAGGGACAGAATCAAGCAAAGGAGCATAATGAAATTGGCACACTCACTGAACAATGTCTGCAGGTCCTGTGGTAGGGCAGTTAGCCCTCTGGAAATAGGTCCCTCTCAGATCCGACTGGGTGGTAGAACTCTCTGGATCATGCTCTTTCCAGCCTGGGCAACTCAGGCAGTGCAAAGCAGTTTCACTTTCGTTTCTGAGGTCTCTTCCTGTGTATCAGCTCAGTGAGTGCAATCCGAGCTCATGACCTGCAGAATCCTTTGTGACCACAGGGTGGCAGCACACTTTCACTCCAATACAATCCCCTCGCTGTCCCCCCCCCCCGGGGGGCTGTAGGGGGGTCTGGCCCCCGCAGTGTTTCCTTCCAGGCTGCAAGGTGTATTCCTGCCAAGTTTTGTGCGGATCGGTCCAGGCGTTCCCGAGCCTATGCATAACATACATACATACACACCCGCATACATACACACCCACATACCCACGTCCATGTTTATACATATAGATTCTGCTGCTTTTATTTTTGGGGTCTGAATGCCAGCTGACGCTAGATTTGCTATTGCACTTTGCTTTGGCAGCATGCCTCCTGGAAGCAACAGGTGACACAAAGCAGGGTACGCATTTGACCAATAAATAACCACCATCAGTTACCTTCCGTCACGTCCTCTGCCTGCTGCGCGCGCCTCTGAGCCAGCATCCGGGCCCCCATGTTCCGTCGACGCCGGGGCATCCCCTCTCCCCGCTCACTGGCGAGCGGCTGAGGTCTGGCTGTTGCAGCTGCCGCCACATTCTGCTGGTGCTCCTCATCGGCTAGAGAAGGGGAACACGTTTTAGTGTGTTTCAACCATGACCAGTTCTTTCAGCAGGAAGCCGTTCCCATTTATTCGACTGAAAACTAAAGATGAACAACAATGCTGAGCTTTTTCAAAAACATTCAGAAACAAATCACATCCGATTTGTTTCCGAATCACATCCCATTTGTTCCCTTCCCCCGTGTAAAGCCCCGGCAGCCCCCACTGGGGTTCCTCAGTTCAACGCCCACAAGGAGGTACGTGTAGGGATCTGCGGCTCAAGTGGGGGCACTGGATTTGGTGGCAGACTCCTTCGCCATCTACGGCCCCCACCTAGACCAATTCTCCCGCTGGCCCACCCTCCTCCAACCTCAAAAGGCCAAAGGCGGATCTACAGGGAGGGCAAAGCTCTAAGTGTTGCAAGAAGCCTGTCATGTAAATCCCTCCTCTCCCTTGCCAGTAAGCAATGCCAAGATGTTGCTTTTCCCTGTGAGGATTGGCTAAAACGGTGCAGGAGAGGAGTGATTTCCACTGCAAGGTAAGCTGAGGCTTCTTGCAAAACTCTGCCCTCCCTTAGATCTGCCTCTGCTCTGCTGGCCAGCAGAGAAACATACTGCTGACTGTTTCTTCGGCATGTCTTAAAAGTGCCTTACTGGGAGCACAATCTTAATCTGGAGTTAGGCCAGCAAAGCGCTTTTGGACCACTCTCAGAACCAGGGAGGATGGTACGTGTCTGTATGCTGGCCTCTCAGACTCCGAGAGTGGTCCAAACATACTTTACACTGTCCTTTGTGCCGGCCAAACTTTGCTGACCTAACTGTGCCAGCCTAACTCCAGGTTAGGATTGTGCCCTGAGTGTTGTAACCCAGCACTGGTGGTACAAACATGCCACTGGCGCTGAGAAGTACAGGATTGGGCCCTTAGTCTCCCTTCTTGAGCATGCTCCCATTCCTCCTCTGTAACAGGCTGCAAAGAAAGAGACACGTGTGCTTGGCGCCACAGTAAGTATAGAGTCTCTTTTTACAAATAAGCAAGAGATGCAGGAAGTGGGACAGAGAACCATGGTCGAGGGGATGCCTGCACAATAAAAAATAAAAGGAGAGAGAATTACCAACTGTAGACAAATCTGTAGACAAGTCCTGATGAAAAAGTCAGGCCTTCAACTGATGGCACAAAAAAAATGAGGGTACCCACTGAGGCGGAATCCCATAGTGTGGGGCCAGATAACAAGGGCACATATACCAGGATTCCTCAGCACTTCTCACACTGTGGGTCCCACAAAGCCTCCAAAAACAACAACAACAACAACAAACAACAAAAACAGGTGAAGGAAAGATCAGACAAATAATTGCCTCAAGCTCTGAGGCTGTTCAAAAATCAGATAGTTCTTAACTGCCCTGGAAAGGGCTGAGTTCCTGCAGTTAGCAAGGTTGTGTCAATATAGGGAGATAAATGTTTGAGCATCTTTTTCCTGGTATGTTTTTCCTTCCAAATCCATCAATGACAGGTAGCGGCAGCAGGTCACGTAACTAAGCCCTTTAAGCCTTGAGGCTATTCATTGTTGTTCAGTCGCATCTGACTCTTCGCGACCCCCTGGACCACAGCACGCCAGGCCTCCCTGTCCTCCACTAGCTTCCGGAGTTCGCCCAATTTCATGCTCATCACTTTGGTGACACTATCTAACCATCTCACCCTCTGCCGCCCCCTTCTCCTTTTGCCTTCAATCTTTCCCAGCATGAGAGTCTTTTCTAAAGAGTCCTCTCTTCTCATGAGGTGGCCAAAGTATTGGAGCTTCAGCTTCTAGGGAGCAATCAGGCTTGACTTCCTGGAGGATTGACCGATTGGATCTCCTTGCAGTCCAGGGGACTCTCAAGAATCTTCTCCAACACCCTAATTCAAAAGCATCTATTCTTCGGCGCTCTGCCTTTCTTATGGTCCAGCTCTCACAGCCATACATTGCTACTGGGAAAACCATAGCTTTGACTAGGCGAACCTTTGTCGGCAGGGTGATGTCTTGGCTTTTTATTACGTTGTCTAGGTTCGCCATAGCTTTCCTCCCAAGAAGTAGAAGTCGTTTAATTTCATGGCTGCAGTCACCATCTGCGGTGATCTTGGAGCCCAGGAAAATAAAGTCTCTCACTGCTTCCATTTCTTCCCCTTCTATTTGCCTGGAAGTGATGGGAGTGGTTGCCATGATCTTAGTTTTTTTAATGTTGAGCTTCAAGCCAATTTTCAACTTTCCTCTTTCACTCTTATCAGAAGGTTCTTTAGGTCTTCCTCACTTTCTGCCATTAGAGAGGCTATTCATTAAAACTGCCTTATTACAAGGAATGGATCTGGTTGTTGTTGTTTGGCAAACAAACAAACAACTAACTAACTAACTAACTAACTAACTAACTAACTAACTAACTAACTAACTAACTAACTAACTAACTAACTAAATGTAAACTAGTCTCCTGTGCAAGCACTGAGTCAATACTGACTCCTGGGGGTGATTTCACATGGCAACGTTTGTTGTATGCAGTGGTTTGCCATTGCCTTCCCCAGGCATCTTTACTTTACCGCCCAGCAAGCTGGGTACTCATTTTACCAACCTCGGAAGATCGGAGGGCCAAGTCAACCTTGACTCCCCCCAGGATTGAACTCCCGTTGTGGGGAGAGCTTTTGACTGCAGTACTGCAGCCTACCACTCTGTGCCACGTAAGTTAAATATTACTTGTACATAAATATTGCTTTCTAGAGCAGCCCTTTCTTGAAAGTCTTGTAAAGATAGGTACTAGGAACGAAGGACAGAACATCATTTTAAAAAGTGGGTCCTGGTGCTAAAAAGTGTGGGGAACGCCTGCTTTTAAGACCCATTTTTGGATGCGTGCTTGCAGACTGGAGCAGCCGCTCAACACACACAGTCCTTGAGGGAAAGAGCTCTCCCCTTCGCCCCGTCTGAAGTCCCATGTGCGGGGCATCTCTGCTCGCAGGGAGACTGCCCCCTCCCCTGGACCTGCGCAGTGCTGGCTGCAGTTTAACCCCCCCCCCAGCAAAGGAGAAACACTCTGCACATGCTCAGAGGCACTCGCTCTTCCTGACAGCCGCCCTGGGAGCAGAAGCGCACAGATCCCATCAGCGTGTCCCGTCCCCTTCCCGCAGCGCCGCTCTCCCCGGGCTTCCTCGCGCCCCCTACCCACCCGCGCGCGCCTGCCGCCCAAGGCGAGTCGCGAAGAGCAGAAGCACCAGCAGCAGCACCGCCGCCACGACGTAAAGCACCGGGTCCATCTTTAGCCACGTGACGTCCTCTGGCCACGCCCCTCCCCGTCGGCCACCCTCCTCCAGCCAATCCGAAGCGACTGTGAAAGAAAAAACAAACCACGCCCCCTATCACGAAGGCTGAGGAAGAATACCTCATGGAGGAGTGAACATGCCTTAAGAATTAATAGGAGCGAAGTGAGGCCAGGGGGCGGGCTTAGCAGCCATGTTCGTTGACTCAAAACCTGCTCAAAACATTCCTCATTCCAAGCATTTCAGATTGCTTTGCTCGTACTGTTTAGGACTGAATAGTTTACTCAAATAAAAACTTACGAAAATAAAAACATGTGATCGTGTAGAAACATTATTGGTAACCTTATTATCATTTAATATGCAATTACAAGGTTAAATTCCTCATAATTATATTACTGAACATACCTGACGAAATGCTACTTGCTGTCCATTTAAACTCGGATTGCACTGTTTTGACAGACTTATTTTTTGAAATCTACACAAGCAGGAATAAAGTGTGAACGGGAAGGGAAGAAAAAAAGGGGAGGGTGGGCAAAAATTAGATAAATATGTAGGAAAATTACATTAAAATCTCTTCATAACACAAGTAGTTGTCAATATGAGAGTAATTGTTTTTTACTTCTAGGCTATTAAGAGTATTTTTTTAAACTTCTACACTCACCCCCCCTCCCATAAAACAAATTCTGTTAATGTTCAGAATTTCAAAAATATTACAGTAGAAAATGGAAGGTGGGAAAAAACGTGTAAACGGGAAGGGGGGAAAAAGGAGGGGGGAAATAATTTTTTTTTCCCCTTCTAGACCATTAACAGTGGGTGTCAGAAAATGGTGAATAAGACTGCTAGGAACAACAAGAAATTACACAGCTTCAAAAAATAATGCACTCACTGTTACAGTTAACGGTTGTTTTATTGAACCGATGTAATGTGAATACATGAACCTTTCCGTGGAAATTGAATCCCATTTTTCATCCAGCGATTCGCACACCCGTATGCAGAACACGCAGGCATGCTTAAAAACGTTGAGATTTACTTTTACACACGTGCAGGGAGATTTTTATTCGTGAATTCGCGGCAATCCTTCTTGGCGGGAAAGATCTGAGTCAGCCATATTTGTTGACCCGGAAGCTTCAAGAAAATGATGTCATGGCGACTCCAGTCATTTAACCAGCTTGGTGTATAATAACCAATAACTCCATGTCTTGACAGTTTTCCTGGTCGTGCGGCCGCGTCGCCTAGCACCCGCCCAAGGCCCCCATTCGCTTCCTTAAGGCTGCCTGCTGAACTGCCTGATTAATGTCCTTCTCCTTCTCCACAGGAGGCAGCCGGAAGCCCGCTTGCCGCGATACCATTTTATCGGGAAGTGCTTTTATTTGGGACGCGACCGACGCGACGTGTTGCTTCCAAAGGGCCCCCCCCTCCCCCTGTGTGACTCGGCATGAAGACAGATCGCCGGAGGGCTGGCTAAGCCGTTGCCTGAAGGACCGGCGCCAGGAGGGCGTGGCCAGGAGCGGGGGCGGGGCTTCTGTGGGAGCATCCAGCTCCGCCCCTTCGTGGGAGCGGGTGTGGGCGTGGCCAGTCTGCAGTGAGCCTGCCCGTTGAGGCGGAGGCTTCTACTCTCAGGCGGGAGATCCGCGGGGCTTGCTTCCGAGTAGCGTGCAGAGGCCTGTGCTCCTGCAGGCAGCCCAAGTCCCTCTTGGAAATGGGAGGTCCCTGCAAGGGTAGCGTTGCCAGATACCAACTGGAACAGAGTGCCTCTGCCTTTAACCACTGTATGGGGCAGGTGCAGCTCATCACGGGAGGGTTTCAAAAGCTGCACCTGCCCCAATTCCCTCTGCTATACAGTGGTTAAAGGCAGAGGCACTTGGTCCCAGTTGGCACCTGGCAACCCTATCCAAGGGTCCATAAATATCTCCTAGTGCCCTGTTCATGAATTTGCATGCTTCCCTCTTCGTCCCTTGTTTATTTTCTGTATTACCGCCTTCAGTGAATTGGCATAAAACTGATATCCATGTCACCTTCCTGCCTAGCTTGTGAACTTTCCAAGGATATCAGATTGACCACTGCTGGAAGTGTTCTGACCCAGCAGCAGGCTCTCCGCACGTCCGAACAGTGGGATGGGCGACTTCCAGCACATGCCTACATATGTGGAAGTAAGCCCCATTAAATTATAGGACTGTGGGAAGGCAGTAAGATGGTGGAAAGGTAAGATGGTGGAGAGTCTCATCAAAGACAAAATCTTAAAACACAGAAGACCAAACCTTGCTGGGGGGAGAATCAGCATGGCTTCTGTAAGGGTAAGTCTTGCCTCACAAACCGTTTAGTTTGGAATTCTTCGAAAAGGTCAACAGGCATGTGGATGTGGGTGAACCTGTGGATATCATATACCTGGATTTTCAGAAGGCGTTTGACACAGTCCCCCACCAAAGACTGCTGAAGAAACTTCACAGTCAGGGAATGGTCCTCTTATGGATCCAGAATTGGTTGAGGGCCAGGAAACAGAGTGGGGGTCAATGGGCAATTTTCACAATGGAGAGAGGTGAAAAGCAGAGTGCCCCAGGGATCTTTTTTCAACTTGTTCATAAATGACCTGGAGACAGGGATAAGCAGCGAGGTGGCCAAGTTTGCGGATGACACAAAACTTTTCCGGGTGGTGAAAACTAGAAAGGATTGTGAAGAGCTCCAGAAGGATCTCTCACAACTGGGAGAATAGGCAATAAAATGGCAGATGTGATTCAATGTGAATAAGTGCAAAGTAATGCATATTGGGGCAAAAAAAAAAATCAAAAGTTCACATATAGGTCAATGGGTTCTGAGCTGTCAGTGACAGACCAGGCAGGAGAGAGATCTTGGGGTGTTAGTGGACAGCTCGATGAAAATGTCGACCCAGTGTGCAACGGCAGTGAAGAAGGCAAATTCCATGTTAGGGATAATTAGAAAAGGGATTGAGAATAAAACAGCCAATATTGTATTGCCATTGTACAAGGCAATGGTAAGGCCACACCTAGAGTACTGCGTACAGTTTTGCTCTCCACATCTCAAAAAGGACGTAGTGGAATTAGAAAAAGTACAGAAAAGAGCAACTAAAATGATTACTGGGCTGGGGCACCTCCCTTACGAGGAAAGGTTACAGCGTTTGGGGCTCTTCAGTCTAGAAAGAAGGCGCCTGAGGGGGGACATGATTGAGACATACAAAATTATGCACGGAGCGGATAGAGTAAATAAAGGGAATTTATTTTCCGTCTCACACAATACCAGAACCAGGGGACATCCTCTAAAGCTGAGTGTTAGAAGAGTTAGAACAAACAAAAGAAAGTATTTCTTTACCCAGCATGTAATTAGAATGTGGAACTCCTTGCCGCGAGATTTGGTGATGGCATTGGGCCTAGATGCATTTAAAAGGGGATTGGATAAATTTATGGAGGAAAACTCCATTACAGGTTACAAGCTATGATGTCCAGTCTGAGATTAGCTGGTCGCTCATCATGAGGGCCGGGTAGGATTTTTTTTTTCCTGTCATCCAAATTGGCCAAGTATGGATGGCAGGTTTTTTTGCCTACCCCAGACTGGCGAGGGAGGGATGGGTGTTCAGTAGGTTACATGATTTACATTGTGCTTAATAAAGTTACACCCCAGCCTCAGTCTGGTGTCTTCCTTGGGGTGGTGGTGCAAGGGTAATAGTCTACTTTAAAATACCAGATGCAGGGGAGTGGCAGCAGGACACAAGTATCTGGTTGTCTTGTGTGCTCCCTGAGGCATCTGGTGGGCCACTGTGAGATACAGGAAGCTGGACTAGGTGGGCCTCTGGCCTGATCCAGCAAGGCTTTTTCTTACGTTCTTACATTCTAGTCCACTATCATAGGTCCTCCTGGAGGAGCGTTTCTCAAATTGTGGGTCACGGAAAGCTGGGAACTGTCCTTTTAGAAGCTGCAGGCCTGACTCTTGCTATATTTCTTTTGTGAGTGTTAACAGTTTGAATTTTCAAGTGGGTTTTTTAAAAAATTGTTTTCAGTTCAGTGCTTTTACATAATATTTTGTCCAAATCCTACTTTCTTTCAGGGATGTTTCATGGTTATGCAATTGCTGCAGTCCAAGAATGCCCGCTTATAAAGCTAGTTGGGTTCCAGTAGAGTGTCATTTTAGAAAGTGGGTCCTGGTGCTAAAAAGTTTGGGAACTGCTGGATTAGACCATTGAGCAACCAACCAGAAAAGGGTGGCAGGAGAGAGAACTTTTTTACTAGGCCAATTGAAAAAGTCCAATTAGCAGATTGTAATAGTTTTAACAATGAAATGGGAGAGGTGTTGCTTATCAGGTAAGGCCTGAGAAAGGTAACCTAACTCTTACGTTAGGATGTTTGCTGATAGACCAACACAGCTGTCTGCAATGTTTGACTTACCACCAGATGTCACTGCAGTTCCAAATGTGATTTATGAAAGAAGAAAGACACTTAGGCCCTTAGTCAAGACAGATTTAATGCCAATCGTTTCTGCACTGCTCTTTGGGAGAAATAGATCAAATTCTAAAGTCTAGGAAGCCGAACTTCTCAAAAGAATCAGGACATTCACACTTCCAAAATGTCTTGTAGATTCTTTCAGTGCCCCAGCAGATTTCAAAATGATCCTCCAGACACTACTGAATACGGATCATTGCCTGTTGAAAGTTCTCTTCTTCTCTTCCTGTTCTGTCATTTGGATTGAAGGACCATTAAGTTGGTCAGCGTCCAGGGGGACGGGGGAGGGGGGTCCCAGGGGTACTGGGGGGCAAATGAAGGTGAAGGCCTTCTGACAACTCCGTGATGTTAAGGGCTTTGCTGACAAATGTGAAATTGACGAAGACCACAGATACAGTGGGGCACCCCCTTCTACCACTTGAATACCACAATTTCCTTGGTTCACAAAGGCAAGAAAGAGAGGCAAGCAAACAAGCAAGCAAGAACCCGACCAACAGTGCAGGAGGCGTTCAATATGTTCCTAACGTAAGATATAAATCAATAGTAATATAAACCCATGGTGATTTTGAGCCCCAACACTAAACTATAAGGCCTACTGTTTCTCTCTAGAGCAAAGAAGTTGTTAATGGTGTTTCAGGCCAAGGCAAGGCCTGACTGGTAAAGAAAAGGAGAGGGCTGTGCGTATTCCTAAGCTGATACACAGAAGAAAGTTCCCAGGACCCAGATACAGCTGTAACCTTGGGTGAGACTTGCATTGAGTCAGCGTAATAGCCATCCCTACGCATCCTGGGTAAAAGTATGTACAAAGGTGGGAAAAACATGTCAGAGAGATAGCAAAGGGAAGTCTGACGTATTCGGTTAAGTTGTTGTTAATTGGATAAATTAGGACAAATCGGTGCAAATTACTGGGCCACTCCTACTGAGTATAAAAAGTCATCCCCAATTGCACGGGCGTGTGGTATGCAGCTTGTTCTGTTTGGCATTTGCTTGCCACCCATATTTGCAAATATGACAATAAACCTTTCTTTTGAACCATACATTTGGATCCAGACATTTATACTTCACACTAAGTTTCCTTTCTTTTTTAAAAAATTATTGCATAAAGAAAACAAGTCACCATGACGCCTTGATACTGCTGTCAGGCTGGGTTTTCCTGAATGGTAGGTGGTCTGGTTAATTACAGCAGCATCTGCCCAAAGACAGTGGCATCTAATGCCTATTATGATGAGTTTACCACCCATTTTGTAGACAAAATTGCTCCATGTCTTTTTCCTTGGGATTACCAGTTAATTTAAGGACGCAATCCTAACCTGGAGTTAAAGTTTGGCTGGCATAATGGACTCTGTAAAGAATGTTTGGATCACTCTTGGAGTCAGAGAGGCCAGCGCACAGAAGTGCGCCATCCTCCCCTGACTCAGAGAGTGGTCCAATGCACTTTCCAGTGGCCCTTGAGCCAGTCAAACTTGGCTGGCCTAACTGCCAGTCTAAATCCAGGTTAGGATTGTGCCCTAAGGCGGAATTTGAGACAGTGGAGAATTGGTCTTGTTCTGTGTGGATTAGTTTCAGACCCCCTGAAATGGAAGCTGAAATTTGGGATATAACACAATCAATTCTGAGCTGTGCCAGCACTTACCTTGGCTGAGGAAAGAATGGAAGAAGCTTACACGTGAATGTAAGATCAAAGATAGTAATGGGTCTTTGTGGTCCATCTCATTCTGAGCAATAAATTCACACAAGATTTCAAAGAGGTTTGCTCTCATTACACAGTCCTTCCTCCTTTGAAAACAGCTGTGGTTTTATTTCCAAAGTTCATAAAAATGTGTAAGGTGAGACTGTGTTATCATCCCAATGCAGGGAACCAAAAAACCCAATTTTGTAGGTTGGCTGAGGGTAGCTGCTGATGAGATGAGGGTTGAGATATTGAGTGTGTCTTTCTGATGAGTTCATGCCCTTCTCCAAATCATCTCACTCTGAGGTGGAGTCATCTTGGAGTTGCAGGGCCTCTCTGAGGATCTGTTGTGGGGTAAGAGGGTTTGCTACTCTGTGGGAGGGCCTGCTATGGTTTACGTTGTATACTACATTTGTAAATAATTGAGTATTGTCAGTCTCCAGGGTGCTCTCAAATAAAGAAAACTAAGGGCATTGCCCTTACCCCAGTCCTGGAAAGTCGGTTAGGATTGCCCCCGAAACGAGGAGAGTGTGCAACATCTATAGAATCTTCTACTTTGAAATGGAAAAATTAATCTTGTTTGCACACCCTTTCCTCATCCTTCTTGCAATCATATAAGCAACTGACAGTTTTTGTGTGTGGAGGAAGAGTGATGATATTATAATAGTATGGCTGATGAGGGTACATGGTACACGAAGTTCGGTACACGGTACTTGCGTGGCAAGCAGGGCCGAGAATTATATCTGCAGATAAGGAGAGCACCGCTCAGTTTGCAGAGTGCTTTCCTGCCTGGCTGTTTGTATGGGGTGGGGGTGGTTCCGTTTGGCCAGGAGCTAAGCAAATCACCTTCAGTCACCAGGTGTATTTGCTTTCCAAGTCAAGCCACTGGTTGGACAGCAGGAGGGCTGCATACCTGTCCATGCTCCTCCTGTCCCCTCTGCCCTTCCTGTAAAAATGTAAAAATAAAAGGGGGCATAAAACAATTTGTAAAAAAAATTTGTTGGAGAAATTAATAAAAGATCAATACAAACCAAACTGAGGGGAGAAAGGGTGACGAGGTTTATTGGTAGCATGTGGCCAGCGCTCCTGAATGTCTCAAGAGGGTCTGACCCTGACCTGAGGCATTCTTTGGCCTTCCAACAGTTTCTCGAAAGCACAAGGCTCTATTCAAACAGCCTGCAAGCAGAGTCTGAACATCACCGAATATCCCCTTGCACACGACCTTTTCTGTAAGTTACTATTTTGATTGGAGGTCCTTCTCCCAGCATTCCCACCTTCAAAGCATAGGCGGGTGATGACCGAGAATCACCTGTTTTGAAAGTACATTTGCACCCCACCAGCCATCATGGAAGTGACCTGCTGATTTGGCTTTCAAATGAGAGTGCCTCCAGAGTGATGCCGTGGTCACTCTGACCACTCTGTGGATCAGTTCAGCTGCCATTCAGCCAGTGGCGTCATGCAGCCGGAACGCTGGGCGGGAGGAACGCGGGGGCGGGGAAGACAGCGAAACGGACCGGAACGCAACGGGCGGGCTGCCACTCACCCGTTCCTCCCGCCCAGCGTTCCGGCTGCATGATGCCACTGCATTCAGCCATCCGTCCTCACATCGATTCAGTGTATTCAGTTACCAACAGGAAACCGATTGGCTACCAATCTATTTCTGCCGCAGAGAGAACTGCAGCTCATCCAGGAGTCCCGAGAGGAGACTTATTTGGAGGAATGTGCTTTTTGAGGTGATATTTTTTTTTCCAATTTTTTTTGGATAAAATGTCAAATTGTGATGTTATGTGTTTTTATTCTACATTCTCATTCCAAGTTCTCATGTTTTATTAATTTTAAATGCTTTAAAAGTGTACTAAGTAGATGATACAAAAGAACATAAGAACATAAGAAGAGCCCTGCTGGATCAGGCCAAAGGCCCATCCAGTCCAGCTTCCTGTATCTCACAGCGGCCCACCAGGTGCCCCAGGGAGGCATGAAACAACAAGATCCTGTTGCATCCTGTTGCCACTCCCTTGCACCCGGTACCAGTAGCCCACCACCTTTGTAAGGAGGTTGCACAATCCATCATTGCCTATAGCCCACGATGGACCTTTCCTCCAGAAATCCGTCCAATCCCCTCTTAAAGGCAGCCAGACCAGATGACATCACCACCTCCTGTGGCAAAGAGTTCCACAGATTAACTACCCGCTGGGTAAAAAAGTACTTCCTTTTATCTGTTTTAACTCTCCGAACCCTCAGTTTTAGTGGATGCCCCCTGGTTCTGGTGTTTTGAGAGAGGGAAAAGAACATTCCTCTATTGAATGTATCCCTCCCGTGCATAATTTTGTAATATATATATTGTAATATATATATCAATATATCAATATATATATATATATCAATATATATATCAATATAATATCAATATATCAATATATATATATTGATACAGGTGATATATTGTCAGCAGATGCACCCACAGTATTATTTCTAATTGGAAAAGTAGTCTATTCTAATTTCTGGAAAATAAACACCAAAATACGTTTTTTTGTGTTTTATTTTAACTGCCAAAAAGGCGGTTTTCACTCCTCCTTATGTGCTGGACATGATGACATCTCCAGCTGCATTTCTGTGTCTACTTGGAGGACTTGAAATAGGGAATACGTTTCTCAAGATGTATGCATAGCTGACTCTTTCCCAGGAAAAGGACAGGAAACATTGTTTAGACATGTTAGCAAAGAGATGCTGCTTTGTATTGAGTCAGGTCATCGGTTCATCTCCTCTAGCAGTAACATGTAACACACTAATTACGGGTTAGTGAGATCACATCTGTTTGTCCCAGTGTGTGTTTGTTTATTTCAAATGCAACTATCCTAGGCTGCCTTTCAGCCCCATGGAAGGGGCCATCAAGGCAGCTTACCACTTTCTGTAAAACAATATTATCATTAAGAGATAAAGCAACACGATTATACCGTACCACAAAAGTTCTTCAGTTCACACTGGGGCCCAACGGGACTCCATGACCAAAGGGGCCCAGCTTGGCACCAGGGCAAGAGAGAGCTGCCCAACATGCAGGATGCCAACCAATGGCTCAAGTTTTTCAGAAATATGACATTGACCTTTGCCCTGGATTCCCAGTACATGTGTGTTTCAATGCCGTAGGAATTGATGCGCTTGCCTTTAATAAGGAATGGAATAAGGCAGGTGGGGACGTCTCATGTTCTGCCTGAAATGTGATTTTTGCAGTCTTGTTTCGGAAGGAGCTCTGCATCTCTGCGCATGGCGATTTCTTCTGAATGCCCGGCCTGCATTTGTTCGTCATTCTGTTCTTCAGCTTTGCGGGAAGGAAAATGTGAGCAACAAGTCTGGGAAATGGTTGTAAGATAACAGAATATGAACGTGTCGGTTGCAGCCTCAGCTTTTGTCTCAAACCTCAGGTGCCTCCAGCAGGCTGGAAATGCTTGGAGCGGTTCATTTGCCTGTGGCTGATAGTGGGCAAATGTTGACCTGCCATTTGCCTTTTGAAAGAAACTCAATCTATTGTCAAGCTGTCTCTAGGAGTGGGTTTGCAGTCCATGTCCCGGCCTCAGCCATTCGTATTATACTTTCAAACACCACAGGGCAGTAAAACCGGAGGGGAGGCTTCATTTAGAACTTTGGAAGCAAGGGATCAGTTCTGCGAGAATCTTAATGAAAGAGCCAAAGAAATGTTCATGTTGCCAGTGGCATAACTAGGGTGGAGCCTGAGGGGCACCAGGTGCGGCACAATGGTGCATGGCAGTCACGTCCAGGTTCTCCCTGGAGGAGGAGGTGCTGGAGGCTTCGTGTCCCCCTTTCCTTCCCCTGTAGAGTCTCCCCAAAGATGGAACGGGTGGCACGAAGGAATCAGTGCCTACTGGTTCAGCCACTTCTCTGGTGGGAGCAGGGAAGCCGCTTATCAGCCAGCAAGAAGACAAATGGGTGGCCAAAAGGAAGGACTAAATTCAGAAAGATCCATCTGTATGTGTGTAGTTCTTGCAAGATAGAACATTTCTGTAAAAATTGTAAAAACCTTCGGGTTTCTGAATAAAGTCTGCCTATGTAAACCGCCTTGAGTTATAGTCATTAGAGAAATCTGGTGACCTAAGAAAGGCGGTATATAAATCCAAGTACTACTACTACTACTACTACTACTACTACTCTCCAGGGAGGACTTGGAAGTGACATCGCAATGTCCTGCAATGTCTTGATGTCACCTCTCCAAGTGTCAGGGCTTCTAGATACACCTCTGCATTTTGCAGACGTAAGCGCATCCCCTTCCTCATTTTACGGATGCAAATCGGGATGCGCGTGCCATACTCTCACACCGACCAGGGCTCAGGTTCCCCTTGTCCACACTCCCTTTCGGCCTGCTCTGCTGCAGGCTGCCTCCGTTTACGTTCACCTGCCTCCTGCCGATTTACGAGGCTGAATGGTGCGTGTTCAACCTTCTCTTATCAGCAGTTCCAAATCGGACGAGATGTTGTCTGCCTCCCATTCCCAAGAGAGATGGAAGGCCCATTCCTAAGGTTGCTCTGG
Source organism: Lerista edwardsae (assembly GCA_029204185.1). Taxonomy (NCBI): domain Eukaryota; kingdom Metazoa; phylum Chordata; class Lepidosauria; order Squamata; family Scincidae; genus Lerista; species Lerista edwardsae. Next base: position 3,369,820 of record JAJKFI010000063.1, read on the forward strand.
GTCAGTGCAAGTCCCTGATGCCGGCCCAGTGCTGTTGCAAACGGGCCACAAAGCACATTTGCACCAACCTGGGGGTCAGCTGGGCTGGTGCAAGGAGGCACGGCAGCCAGTGGAGGCCGCATCCAGCCTCTGGGCTGCCCCAGGGGAGCAGGGAAGCACTGGCCACGTTTGGCCAGCGCAGGGACTTGGGAGGGTGGGGAGCGGGTGGCTCACGGGCAGCCTGGCCCAGGGAGGGGTTGGAGCCAGGATCTGGCACTTAGGCCGGATCCTATCCCCCATCCCCAGAAGCCCAGCCCACCCACTTCAGCAGTGCAGCCCCAAGTAGACCCATTTGGGCCCCTGCCGTCTTACCTACCACTGCCAGCTGGCCTACCAGTTCCAGCGCAGGAAGGATTATGTTCTTATGAAAATGGCCGTGGATTCACATATATGCAATATATATTGACCCCTGCTAACTGGACAAGAGGCACTTTTTCCAGTGGTGCTCCTCTTATATTTAGCAGGGGGAGAGTAACTGTCCCTCTTCACCCCTGCGCAGTCTTTCTAATGGCTGTTGCTGGCGGTCTGCCTTTTTTTAGATTGTGAGCCCTTTTGGGACAGGGAGCCATTTAACTTTATTATTATTACTATTTGCCTGTAAACCGCTTTGTGAACTTCGTGTTGAAAAGCGGTATATAAGTACCTTGATTGATTGATTGATTGATTGATTGATTGATTGGGCTGCCCATTTCTGGAGATCCTGGAGAGAGAGTCAAACTTGGAAGAAGGGGCAGCATTACCTTCTCACATGTCCTGTGCATTTCCCCCGCTTTTATAGTGACTACTGGCTTCTAAGTCATTCTGAATTGCAAACTAAACGGCCTTGTGTTATGTTAGCAGGTCTATGTTGTGGCGATCAGGAAGTTTCAGATCAAGCAGGGACAGAAAGCAGGAAGCTGGTAAATCTGGAATTTGGAGCATTTGCTAAATTTGACAGGCTGGGAGATTTGGACCAACCTGTCTGTGACCAAAGGGCTGGGATGGAGTCCTCTGTTTGGGGGAGAGCCGGACATTTTGCAGATGAGGAAGGTCTTAGCAATGACGTCGAGAGGCAGAACCCTGCTTAAAGGATCTGTCTGTGAGCAGGTTCAGGAACTGCCCGGTGATTCAAGGGGGTGTCCACCAAGAGGCTTTCAAACAGTTTAATCAATCTGCTCCCCCAGCGATGTACAGGTACTTAAGGTCTGCGCTGTTTGCTCTGCTGTTTCAGTGGGGGAAATGCAACCGCTGCCCCTTACTGCTTTGTCCCAGACTTGAGAAGGCAAATAGTGGCCAGACCATACTCCTCTGAGCTGTCGTTAGGAAGGGAGGATGTCAGATTGCCCCATGATTTTGACAAAATAGGACAAAAAGAGGCTACAGTTACGCCTAGACCATTTCCACTGTCCTTCAAGCCTCCATCGGGAATCACAGGAAGCTGCTGCTGGATTTTTCAGCAGTAAGAGCTCGGATCTACTCCAGAGGTTGTGGGAATCCTACAACAGAAGGATCTCGTCCAGCTGGCCGGGGTCAGTGCAGCCGTTCCCAGGAAAGACGGTGGGGCTGGTGTCAAGATACGAGGTTATGGGCAGCTCCCCACGCAATTGTGGATCAGCAGCCCACGACTCACTCACTTTCCGCCTTCCCTGCACCATCGTTTCAGCTCTCTTCCCACTTCCTTTTTCATCCTCAGGCCCCAGCTGCCTTGCCCCATCCCCATCCAAGCCCTGCCCCCTTATGAAGCCCAGTATTACAGCAGGTGGAAAAGAAACAGGAGGGAAAGGAGCACATCCTCCTTCCCGTAAAGGGGAGAATTCTAGGGGAAATAGAGATACCAAAGAGTACGCAACCTGTATAGAAGAGCCCGAGGCAGCGACAGAGGCGAGGAGGATGCTGGATATGTCAGCCAATCAGGACCCAGGAGATCAAGAGCTGTGGTCCAGAAGGAACCCTGGCTCCACAACTGGCTACTGTTTCTTCCTGGGTTGTGTTTTTCTCAGCCAAGGACCAGAATTTCATGGGCTTGAGCAAGACAGTCACCAGCCCTGGTTCACTAGCTTGGTCTCACCATGCGTGGGACACGCTCTCCTCCTAGGCCAGGCTCGGCACCACGGTGGGTCTTGCACACCGCAGGCACCAGCAGGCTTCCAGCAGGTATTCCCTGACTTTCCTGTAGCCAAACACCACCACGTACGAACTGGCCGAGTAATAGATGGAGGACAGCATGCCGTAGAGCGCGCTGAGGATGCTGCTTTCGAAGTCGCTCCTGATGTACCCGGACATGATGGCAATCCAGACCATGTCGTTGGAAATCCAGCAGACCACGTAGATGGTCAGCAGCGAGAGCAGGAGCTTGGTGGCCTGGGCCGTGTGCTTGTTCCACCCGTTGCTGGTGACCATGGAAGCAGCCTTCACTTTTCTCCGGTGCTTCCAGAGCAGGTCGATAATGAACCCGTTCAGGACGATGACGAGAGTGACGAAGACGAGGTCCAGACTGACTGATGCGTAGGTGGTGAACCTCATGGCGAAGGTCTCCGTGGATTCTAAGCAGGTCGAGGTGGCCAGGAAGGCGATGGTGCTGTTTTCCCTGGGCTTTGTTTTCTCATACAGCAGGTAAGGGACCTGCAAGAGGATGCTGAAAATCCAGCAGCCGGCCAGGGTGGTGTTGACGTACTGCCCCTGGTGCCGGTGGATGAACTTGGACCACCGGTGGTTGGGCCGTCGAATCTTGATGAGGTGGAGGAAGCTCAGGTTCACCACCGACCAGATGCTGATCAGCCTCAGTGTGTGGTACGTGCAGAGGAGGATCCTGCAGCCCACATTGTTAAAGACCTTCATGCTTCTGAAATGCAGGAGCCCAGGAATGGTCTTGTAGCAGCAGAGCAGAAAGTTCACCAGAGCCATGTTGACGATGATCCGGTCCAGAGGCAGAAGCGTCTTCTGTCGGATCGCATTGCTGCAGAAGGCGAAGAGGACGGTCAGGTTGCCGACCATGCCGAGGAAGGAGGAGACGTAGATGAGGATGGACGTGACGAACATGAGGTAGTGCGCCATGCTGCCTCTGCTGCTTTTGCGTTCGTCACCCAGCCGGATTTCAAGGCCTTTCCTCTTTGGCGGACTCTGGCGATCGCAGCAGCTCTAATGCATTTGACCTTCTGTGGAGGCCAACCAAGCCCTTGTTTTTCAGGAGTTTTCTCCTCCAGCTCCGGCGATGTGCAAGCTCTCCACTCGCCCACACTCGCTCACACACCCCTTGAGTTACTCAGGGGCCTGATTACTCTGTTGTTTGCCTAAGCGTTGTTATCTTCCTTTGCTGAAAAGGGTCAGGTGTAAAGCACATTAGCCAAATGTGCTAAGAAAAGCTGGGGTGGGGGGAGGGATGGCTGGGACTGCGCACAGGAGCTGAGCGACATTTTTAGGGGCGCCAGGCACAAGTTGCCATCTTTCCCTGTTTTGTTTTGTTTTGCCTTTGAACTTAGTGGGAACCATGTTGAAAAGAAACTAAATGGTTGTGTTTTTTTTTTAATAGCTGCAGTTCATTCCCTTGTCTGTTTTTTAGAAGCTGATACCCCGCTTTGAAGTGGAAGGGCTGCAGCTCAGCAGAACAGCATGGACTTTGCACGCAGAAGGATTCATCCCTGGCAGCGTCTCCAAGCAGGGCAGGGAGCAAAATGGAGAGACATGATATTTAGGGCTCAATCAGTAGTGTCATGTAACCGGTGCGCTGGGTGGGAAGAACGGGTGAGCGGCAGCCCGCCCGTTGCGTAACGCTCCGTTTCGCCGTCTTCCC
>JAJKFI010000063.1:3374027-3385074 GCA_029204185.1 Lerista edwardsae
ACCGGTTACATGACACTACTGGGCGCAATCCTGACCTGGAGTTAGGCCGGCACAGTTAGGCCAGCAAAGTTTGGCCGGCACAAGGGCCAACGCAAAGCACATTTGGACCACTCTCGGAGTCGGGGAGGATGGTGCACGTCTGTGTGATGGCCTCTCTGACTCCGAGAGCGGTCCAAACGACAGTGTCCTTTGTGCTGGCCAAACGTTGCTGGCCTAATTGTGCTGGTGCAGCTCCAGGTTAGGATTGTACTCTAAAAAAACATAATACTGGGAGTCCCAGCCATGAAGTCTGATCAAACCTGATTTGGCCCTCAGGTGTCGCCTGAAAGATGCCAGGGTCTGATCCTGTTTACTCTGTTGCTTTGTAAACATGCTCGGGAAAAGCCATGTAAGCGAGCAAATGGCAGATCTAAAAGGTCAGTGGCACCTTTTGCAATAATTTGTCTTTCCTATATATGTGCAGCATCGCCGTTTCTTGCCTCTCTCCTGCAGCCAGATGCTCGGAAAAAAATGGGCCCCTGGCTTCAGAGTTCTGGGGAAGAAACGTGCTCTTGGAAACCCAGCAGTGTCTTTGTTCTTGGTTGCTGGGAAATGTAAGGCAGAGGCAAATCTTTGCTCAGAAAGCAACTTCTAATGAAAACCACATCATTCAGTCATGATTGCAGGGGAAACTGCTCCAGAAACTGCATCAATGGCAGCTCTTCCCTAAATTTTGCTTCCCCCCCTTTGTCGGCTTCCTCCAAAATGGGTCTGGCCATGGGGTAGGGTGGCCAACTCTCTAGGACTGGCCTGGGGTCTCCAGGGATCAGCACCTACCTCCGGCTAGGAGATGACTGAAAGCAGTCCTGGAGATGTTCGCAAGGCCTCCTTGGCTGCATGACATTCTATCATGTTGTGGGGAGGAATAGTTGCAGTCGGAGCTGGCGATCCCAAGTGAGGGAACCCCTGCCCTGCGAGGCCGAGAGACAATGACTGGCCAATGGTGACTCCTGGCTTTGAGTCACGGATGGCCACTCACGGCTGCTGCCACAGCATCCTCCTCATGTTGCCAAAACGGGAGGAGGAGAAAGCAGCTTTGCAGTGGGGCTGCCACCCCATTCCAGATCAGGGTGGAGGGAGAGCAGAGAGAGGGCAGCCTTGTGGGCAGGCTGGCTTTGGGAGTGGGAGTGGGCAGAGAGCCGCCATTAGGCTGGATCCTAGCCCCCATCCCCAGGTCAGTTGGGCCTGATCAGGGCCACATGGACTTACACCGGTGATTTTGTTTGCACAGATCTGAGTAGACCCAAAGGGCTGGTTGGGGCTTACCGCAGGGTAAGGGGGAAATATCCCCTTACCCTGGGGTGAGTTCCAGCAGCTTCCCAGCCTGTGCTGGATCCAGCTCCGGCCAGCCAGCCTGCCTAACGCAGGTTAGGATTGGGCTGCCCATTACAGGTGCGAATAAGGAAGCAGTGCGCATAGTTTAAATAACTGCAGCTATTTCACAGGCTGCACTTTTCATGCTCTGTCTGTGATTGTGCCCCTGTTACCCCACTGGAGTGTTGATATCAGTTGCTCACCAATCCCATCAATGAGCTTGACTCTGTTCCAATGTGCATTCCAGAGAGATGATGTTAGTAAAAAGTAGAGTGAGTTGATTACTTTCAAAACCGCCTTGTGTGAGAAACCTGATTGTGCTTCCCACCTCGGCGTCCTTGCGCCCTTGCACCCAGTCTTGTCAAGATCTGCATATGACATGCAAAGTTAATTACTTTGTGTTGAGCTACATTTTGAAAATGTGATTTTAATTAGCCAAACGTGCATCTCCAAAGACATATGGGAGCGGCCAGAGAAACAGGAGCACATTGGCAAAGGAGGGGGGGGGGAATTGTTGCTGGGCGCGCATGGCTGGCGACCGTCACAAGGCCGCTGACTCCAGGCGCATCATTTGAACATTTCTGAAATCAGGCTGTGCAATCCTAACATTTACTTGGGAGGAAGTCCCACTGAATGTAGCAGGACTTACTTCCTGGCAGTGTGGACTGATTAAAATGAAGGCAGCTGAAATGATGGAATTTTTTTTTAATCCATGTATTAGTTAGATGCTTAAGTTCAAGGGATGTGGTGGCGCAGCAGGTTAAACCGCTGCTGCTGGGCTTTCCGACCGGAAGGTTGGGAGTTCAAGACTGTGCAACGGAGTGAGCTCCTGTTGCTTGTCCCAGCTCCTGCCAGCCTAGCCGTTCGAAAGCACCTAAATGCAAGTAGATAAATAGGGACCACTTTGGTGGGAAGGGAACGGCGTTCCGTGCGCTATGGCGTAGAGTCATGCTGGCCACATGACCACAGAAGCTTGTCCTTGGACAAATGCCAGCTCTACAGGTTTAGAAACGGAGATGAGCACCGCCCCCTACAGTCGGTCACGACTAGACCATTCGGTCATGGGGAAACCTTTACCTTGGAGTTCAAGTGCACGCTCATTGACTGACTGACTGACTGACTGACTGACTGAATGAATGAATGAATGAATGAATGAATGATACAGATTTATAATTTGGGTACCGACTCTGAGCTGCTTACTCGGATACTTACTAGACATTAAAATGCCCCATCGGAGCTGGGCAACAGGAGGCAAATTTTAAAGTGTTGAGTTGTTTAGCAAGGAGAGAGCCACGATCTCTACTCAACCCAACAGTGTCATTTCCACACACACCCAGTGGCTATTGCCTCTTTGTCTCTTATGTGCCTTTTTTTCCCAGAGATTGTGATCCATTTCAGGACAGATAGCCATTCCTTTTGTTATGTAAACTACTTTGTGTACCTTTGCTGTGGTTGTGGAGGAGTGTTGAGAAGCATACACCTATTCTACACAATGATACACTTAATATTAAGGTAGAAGAAAGGTCACCCAGTTAAGTCCATTTGGTTAGCTATATGAATAGTTATATGCTTCTTAACTCTCTTCCACAACCGCAACCACTCCCATCAGATAAACACAACCCAACTCAGGAGTGTCAAACTCATTTCATACAACAGGCTGCATATAATTCACGGCACCTGCTGAGGGCCGGAAGTGACATCATGAAGCAGGATATTAAGCGGACAATGACCAGAGGAAAGCACAAAAAGAAGAAAATCACAAGCACTCAGTGTGTGTTTATTTCTCCTTTCCCTCCTTTCTGACGTTTGCTTTGCTGCCATCTAGTGGGTATTTCTTGTTTACTACAACAGCAAATAAGACCCCATGTACTTACTTGCAGAACTTGCTTGTATGTATTAAAATAAATTAGCCCTCTATAAGGGTTCTAAGACCAGACCAACGGTGGAACTTGCTGTTAGAGTGTGCATTATGCATAATAGGAAAATACGTGTGAGAAATATGACGCTAATTGGTTTCCCCTGTTAGCGTTGCTTGGAATGAACTGCTCTGGTTTAATACTCGTCCGGCTTCCCTTGAAATGCTGGGTCCCAGCGGAGCCAACTCCAATTCAGGACCAGGGGTTCCAGTGCTCTGCTCTGCTCAGTGCAAAGCCACACCCCTCATGCAAAGCCACGCCCCTCACACAAAGCCACGCCCCTCACGCACGCATAGCCACGCCCCTAGCCAGAAAAATAGCACTTTTAAATTAAACATTGATGCACAATGCTGAAATCGTGCTCACGCTGCCCCACAACAAAGTGTTAGTGTTCTCTGACCTCATGGAGGACAGTCTGCAGTCGGAGTACTCCACGCAGCTCAGAGACAAAACGCTGGGCCGTGGCGCCTGCGGGGAGGTCAGATTGGGCGGCAGCAGAGTTGCAGCAGATTGATCCGCAGCTGCCCAGGCCTAGGACTGACTGGAACCTGGGGAAGAGGAGGGACGTGATGCCACAATGGCTGAGGTGCCAGGCAGGGATGCAGGACGGGACACTCTCGAAGGCAGAGTGCCTGCCTGCCTGCCCAACCAGCGGCTGCCCAGTCCTAGAACTGACTGACTGGGACTTGGAGAAGGGGAGGGACGTGATGACACAATGGCTGAGATGCCAGGCAGGGATACACGACACTCTGGAAGGCAGAGTGCCTGACCAGAAGCAGCTTAAATTGGGGCCACTGACACATTGGCAGGGTGGTTCCAAGGAAGAGGGGAAAAAAAGGACCTTTGGTTTCCCAGTACACTACACGGACGTGTCAAACATGGGCCCGGCTTGCCAGTCTTGGGGAGGGGGCAGTGCCACAGTGGCACAGGATGGAACAAGGGCTGCAGGACACTCCCTGACATGAGGAGTGCCGCTGCCACCTGTTTGCACCGCTGAAGGAGTACTTTGCTTGTGCTGAACTGGCTGACCGTGGGGAAATGGCGCCATCAGTGGCTAGGGGCTTAAGGAGGGTGCAGGACACTCCCAACCACTGAGAGTGCTGGACCAGGAGCGGCTTAAGTTGGGGCCACGGCCACATTGGCAGGGGCGAGAGGGTGGTTCCAAGGAAAAAGAAACTTAAAAAAAAAAAGGATCTTTGGTTTCCCGCTCCACTATACGGTCGTGGGAAAGATGGGCCCGGGTTTCCAGGAGGAGGCCCTCCTCGTGCACCGGACCAAAACAGGCTCTTTGCCTTCTCACTCCACGTGTTCAAAATGGGCTGCTGGGCAGGTCGTGGAGTGTACCCGTCAGTGCCACTGTTTGCACCGCTGAAGGAGTACTTTGCCGGTCTGGGCCTCTGCTTGGGCAGTGGTGTCATCTAAATGATTTAAGAACAGGTACTCACTTTTGATTGGTACATGTCAGGACCCGCCCACCGGAAGTGACGTCATAAGCAAGAAGTGATGTCATGGCAGGAAGGGACATGTAAAAAGCCCTTTTTGAGGCCTCAGATGATTTTAAACTGACCCAACAGTTGCAACAGTATTCCACAGCACCCCCAGAACATGTGAAGGAGGCCTGGCGTCATGTTAAAACCCAGAGCAACTCATTTTTCAGTGGCAAGGAAAGGAAAGGCTCCGCTCGCTGCCTGCCTGCCTGCCTGGCTCTGAGAACGTGCAGGCAACTCAAACATTCAGGAAATTCAAACGCTGCAGGGGGTGGAGTCAACGGGTGGGTGGGCGAATGGGCGGGGCCAGCTGTAATCCTAGAAACCGGTACTCGCGTACCCCCGCGTACCCCCTGCATGACATCACTGTGCTTGGGCAATTGGGCAGATGGAGAAAGATCAAAGATCCCCCCCACTGATTTTCTGTTGCAAGCGTCCTCCAGCTCCTGCACGAGGCTGGCAGGAAACTGTGAGGTTGGGCTCCATGATGTTCCCCTTTCAACTTCCAGGCTGGCCCTTGGGAGCCGGAGTGGGGAGGGAGGGGTGAATTTGATAAGACAAGCTCTTGGCAAAATTCAGTTCAGAGGAAATGCTATTGCAGTGACAGAGACATCCTCATGATGGCAGCAGAGTGCACTGATAGGGGAAAAGGCTGCGGGGAAGGGAGGGGGTGTCCCTCTTTTCTATGCTTGGCCGGACAAGAGGCAAGCCTACAAGTGGCAAAAGGCAAAAAAAGCGGGGTAAGGATTTATGCTTCTCCCCAATATAGAAAGTAGGTCATGCATTAGTAGGGGGTGCTGGCATGCAGGGCTTTGCAAAAGCAAGCAGCCGTATTTTCCAAGCCCTGCAAGGTTAGAGATTGCTCCAGTCCATTTTGTCTCCAACCTTTTAGCACCGGGACCCACTTTTTAGAACGACAATCTGTTCAGGACCCACCGGAAGGGATGTCATGGCCAGACGTGCTGTCATTGTGACGCCAGAGCCTGCTGCTTTCCTGAGAACGCAGCAGTAAGTTGGGTCATTTCTCAGCCATTTTCCAACATCAAGGTGAATCAGAAAGAAAAAAGCCCATCAACAACCTTGACCAAGCAAAACAACCACCCAGCCCTCCCCCTTTCCAACGTCCCCCCCCCCACATTTCCAATAAGTCTGCTCTAGGTGCTTCGCGACCCACCTGGAATTTGACTCGCAACCCCCTGGTGAGTCCTGACCCACAGTTTGGGAACCACTGCTCTAGGTGTGGAATGTGAACATGGAGCAGTTTCTGCTCAGCCCCCCAAGTGTGGCAGATGCTTAGAGTCTGTCATGCGCCCAGCAACTAGCAGCGAGCTGGACACCGGCCCTGAGGGAGAGGGGCCAGTAGTACAGCCACTGGTACCACCTGCGGAAGTGCTGGATTGGGGCCCTGCCATAGAATCTGAGTCGCATACGAGGGGCCTCTCCCTTAGCTAGATCTGCAAGGACATCCCTGAGTGGCCAGCATCCTCCTCTTAAAGGGCCAGCTTTTGGATGCAGTGGGGGCACCATGGGGGGAGATGGCAGCATGCAAGCAGGCCAGGGTCTGCTCCTTTAAGGCTCCCCAAGCTTCGGCAGCAATGGGGGGAGCATGGTCAGGAGGTAGAGAAGGCAGGGAGGACGACATGTCCCTCTTGGAATTCCGGCACACCATGAGCTGTCCAAGGTACTGAAAGACCTCGACTGCCTTTGCTTCCTGAGACCTTGACAATGGGTGAAATTCTACCTGCCTTTGTGACTTCTGATTTCTTTTCCCGCCCAGATGCTCTGGAGCTGTTTTCTCCCCACCCGCCTATGGATTCCATCCTTGCTGGGACTGGGCGTAGCACTCCAGTCACGGAATGGAGGGCTGAGCTGTGCTGCCATCCACAAACTTGCAACCCTTTTCCCACGGTGCAGAGGCGCACATAGACAGAACACGATCTGCAATGCAGGGGCTCAGCAGGGCTAAGGTATATTTCCCTTAGGAACAGAACTTGGCAGAACATGTTTCCACTCTGAGCAATATGATGGCATAAGGAATGGCTATTAAGCCAACAAACTCTGTGTTTGCTATTAATGTTGGCAATGGGACACAGCCCGTGAACTTTAATTAATGACACTTGTATGGCTTATTAAACAAAGCATTTCCCTCAAACTGTCATGGAGAAAAATCGTTCTTCAAAAGGCAAGGTTGCATTTTATCTTCCCATAAAGTCAATAAAGTCTGGCAACATTAAGGCAACATTAGGAGATCAGGGGATAAAGCAGGCAGTTGTGAGAAACTATCAGCAGCTTTTAAAACGATAATATTTTAAAAAATGCTAACAGCCTCCAAAGGCTGTAAGCAAGTTTGATTTTTGTCTTAATGGTTCATTTAACGTGTAGCAGATTCAATAAATGGACTGCGAGTTGTTCTGCAGTTTGACCATGTGCCCCCCTGGAGATCCAGCACAAAATGGTCCAGGTAACGCAGAACCTGGTTGCTGGTTTTGAGTGGCACAGATGTGCCTTACGACGCTGGCCTAAGGGTATAACAGGATTGCACCCAGTGATGTCATTCAGGGGGAACGGACCAGAACGGGCGTTCCGGATCCTAACGGGCTCCGTGGCTGCTTCCGGGTTTTTTTGTTTGTTTGTTTGTTTTCCAACATTTGAATTTGAACTCAAAAGTGAGTTCCTGTTCCTAAATCATTTGAATGACACCACTGATTGCACCCTAATTATCATAGACACACATATAATTTAAAAGTGCTGGATAATTTACAAGGGAAAAGGCAGAAAACAGTAGTATAGCATCACAATATCTTATCATTGACACAACCAAATAATAAACCTAATTTGAAACCCAGGAAACCTCAACAGTACGGACCTAGCAGCAGGACTCAGGACAAAACTCCAACCAAAGTCTTGATTTGAGTTAGAAAAACTACACTTGATGCAGGAAATCTAGTGGCCTGGTCTCCTGATGTCTTTTTCTTTTCCTAAAAGCATCCACTTGAGGGGGAAGTGGTTTGGATGAGGACCACGGCAGACAAGCCACAGAACAAGATCTCAAATGCAGCCTTTGTCACCTCTGCAGTCCAGCTCCAACAGAGGGGTCATGGAAGTTCTCTCCAGATTCAGCACCATGAAAACAGCCATTGCATTATTTTAGCAAGCCAGACAGTTCTGGGCAAGGATTTCAAGGCAGAGCTGGCTTGTGTAGCCCTCAAAAGTCGTTTTTTGATTACAGAAGCTGCAGTCCAGGGAGTTGGACTGGGGGACTTTGTAGACTCTCGTTCAACTCTAGAATTTACAATTTCAGAGGTGACACTTTGTTCTCATGTGCCTTTTCCTTCTCTAAGCAAAAAGCACCATTATCGGAGCATTGTTGAGGAGAAGCACTTACCTATAAATACACAGCATCATTACTGGCAAAGTACACCTTAATTTGCAGCCTTGCAGCCTGGCTTCCTTTTTCCCAAGGAAGCGATAAACCTCAGACAATCAACATGCATTCATAACTGAAGCTTCCCACTTGGAGGAGGGCAAAAGAGCCAGCGTGGTTGTCGTTCCGGATGTACGTCTTTTTCAGGCTGTCCGGGCCTGGTGATCTGTATCAAACCCCTGACAAGGCGAGGGGACAGGCTGGGCAGCTGATAGAAGTCCTGAAAGACTGTGTCCTTCATGCATCAGCACTGGCTTTGTTGTGATGTCAGGAAGTCCATTCTAAGTGAAGACAATGCTTCCTGCCCTCACTCCGAATGGGTGATCACTGCAATGCTGCAGAAGCGGTCAGGTTTGGCTGCATGATGACATCACAAAACCAATGCGCCACCACTGCTTTGTGGCTCAGTTTCCTTGGGATGTCAGGGAGCTGTCCAACCAGATGAAGACTAGGTAGGTGCCGTCCAGCCCAGGAATCATGCAGAACTGGGAATGGGTGTGGATGAGGCCCAGGACCAGCAACAGGTAGGAAACAAGTGAAGCTTCTTATCCTGGAGCCCCAGTAGGACCCTCATCCAGAATGTACATTGGCTAATGGTCTCTGTGCTTAGGTAGGACTTGGACTGGCAGGCCTTTGGTGCTCAAGCAGGCACTGTGCCTTCTACTCTGGATTTTGGTGTGGGCTCACGGCCACCTCTCCCCTCCAATTTCTGTGGGTGATTGTGGGGGGTCTGGAGCTCCGTGTGTGTGAACAGTCAAAGGGGCAGGAGAGCCTCCAATTCTGCCAAAGGAATCAGTTTCTGGGGCGTCTTCAGGGGTGATGGCAGAAATGAGGCAGGACTGTGGCTCTGCCGAGTCTGATTTTGGGAGCTCTGCACAAATCTGTGGGGCTCTAAAATGGAAACAAAATCTATGCAGCAGCTACAGCTCAGCATTGTGGGGGAGGGATGCTAGTTAAAGGCCATTTACAGCAAGACCACTCTTCTCTTCCTCGAGAAATGTGAAGAGCAAGCTCATCATTCCTGTTGCAGACAGTGATACTGACTGAAGACTGTGCTGCACCTGGTGGCTTCTGGTGGCTCCGAGGAAAGGCTGTCAGCTCTTTTCTGTGCAGAGAGAACAGTCTGATCTGCAAATGCTGGCAGGTGAGAATAGCCATCGCCATGCGATGTCATGCTGCAGATCAAGGTTAAAGGCACAGAAGCAGGCCACTCCAGCTTTGCCCCAGTCAGGTGGCAACCCAATTGCATACGGGGTAAGTGCGATAGAGGCTATCAAGTGCCTGCCAAGAACAAGGAGGTCAGAGCCAAGGAGTGATTCAAGGATCCAGCATCAAAATGAAAAAGGGGCTGTGTGATTCGGCAAGCGGTCGGCCGACTGGGACAAGCTGGACAAGATGCTGAAAGGTCAACAGAGAGGCAGTCACGTGTACCTCCTTGGGAAGGGAGTTCCACGGTCTCACAAGTGAAAAGGCTCCATGACTGCCTGTATTGGAAAAGGCAGGAGCCACCCTGAGGATAGGGAGTGGTATCAGCAAAGGCCCCTTGTCCCAGATAAACCAGGGATTATAGGGTTAATCCCAGAAGGTATTTGCAAGCCTGGCACAGGTGCAGATGGGCGTGGCTGATGAATTAAAGCCTGCCCACTGATTGATTGGGATATAGGACCCATAGTATAAAGCTGGAGGCAGCAGAGGGAGAAAAGGATCTGGGGTGGGACCTGGGAAAGTCATAGGAGGGCACCAGGTAGGTGACTGACTGACTGACTGACTGACTGACTGACTGACTGACTGCAGGCCGGCCGGCCGGCCGGCCATACTGCCAGATGACTGCCGGATGGCTGCCTGAAGGACTGATGGATGGATTGCTAGACTAGCAAAGGTAAGCTCACTGTGGGGAACAGTTGTTTGGCTGCCACACCCCTGGAGCCACCAGTGGAGGAGGCAGTTGTAGCTGGGACAAGCTGACTGCCTATTGTTTGGTGGTGGGGTATCTTGAGCAAAGCCAGTGATGAGGGCAGTCTGGAGGAGGCTGACCAGCCAGTGAATCCAAGCAAGGCTGCTGGAAGAGAGGAGGCCCAGTGGGTGACTGAACCCCCTCCCTCTTGCCTATCTCTGGCTGCTCTGTGGGGAAACTAGTTAGCCTAGTGTGGGCATTGAGGTCCTTGGGGAGGCCCGGCAGGGAATTTGGAAGAACGTCTTCCCTAACTTTAAGTTCTCTGTTGCAGGACGGGATTTGGCGGAACACTGCTCCCACCTACCCCTGAAGCGCAGATCTGCAGGAGACTGGACATGGGCCAGGGTGCAGAGACTAAGATTGGTGGGAGGACCCAGAGGAAAAGGGGAATGAGGGCGCAGTCCTAACCCACTTTCCAGCCCCGACAAAGCTGTGCCAATCCTGCAGTTGGGGGGGGCACTCAGGGAGCCCCCCTCAATAAGGGAATGCTTGTTCCCTTGCCTCAGAGCTGCATTGCCCTTAGCCCAGTGCTGGAAAGTTGTTTAGGGTTGTGCCCTTACTTAAATATCCTGGTCTCAAGCAGTGCTCAGACTGTGAGTGGAAGGTAAGGGGAACCAGAAAACGTTCACAAGCCTGGCCCCTGATGCCCCCCATTTCCCCCAGAGTGTCCCCCCACAACAGCCCTCTCAATCCAGTGGTTAAGGAGGGTATCACAAGCAAGGCCTGAGGAGCTGCTGGGGCCGATGGAGGCCCCCTACACACCACGCTGGGCAGGAAGTGTGAGGCACCTGTGTGAGGCCCTTCAGTTGGATTTATTATGCTCACCGCATGTTTAACCCCCCCCCAATTCAAAATGGTATACTGTAGAGACCAGTGGCGTCATGCAGCCGGAACGCTGGGCAGGAGGAATGGG
>JAJKFI010000063.1:3390074-3404611 GCA_029204185.1 Lerista edwardsae
GCGCAAGGCAAGAGAGGGCATTGTAAGTGGACTGCTTATTTTTGCAAGGAATACTAAAGCATTGTCAAAAGAGGGCAGCTTTTTGTAGCTGCTGAAAATGTCGGTGAAATCCCAGGTGTCGTTTGACCCAGCCCTAAGCATAAAAATTGCGCTTCATGGCTCCTTGTTCTCCTCACGTTTGATTTTTGGGCTCTCTCTTTCCAGCACATGCGATCACGAGGACCTGCGTTTGCCGACCAGCCTGGCATGCGCTGCAGTGAGAGGCAATGCCTCGTACTCTTCTGGCCTTGTGCTTGGGAACGCTTGAACTTGGTGAGAGTCTTCTAAGGTAACGGAGCAGAGCCCATCCTGGAAATCAGGACTGACAGATTCAGGGTGCCTTCGACCTGCAGCTAGAATATTTATTATCTCACTTCTATCCCTCCTCTCCTGTTCTAGTGGAGTGTGATTTAAAAAGCAACACGCAGAAGTAGCCATTCGAAGCAGATGGGCACACCACACCCCATCTTCAAACCACCATGTCTTACGAGCTGAACTCCAGTTTCCAAATGGTAAATCAAAACGTCAAGAAAAGCCTTCCAGCAGTCTCTGGAGATGCTCCGGTGTGGGTGGGATTTGGGAGGTCTTTGTTCTGGGCCAGCCACTGACACACAACCTTCTCAAACTGGTCTGCACATCTTGAGACCCACCTGCAGGCCACTAGCCAGGTATGCATATCCACTGGAGACTCAACAAACCTTCAGGGTTTGCATCCTGCCGGGGACTGCTGAGAAAGTGGGGGGGGGCTTCAAAGCCATTGGCAGGACACAATGACCATTGCCCTGAGACACCTCAATCCTCATGGCTGCATTAGAGAGACGTAGGAGAGCGCAAGTCCCCATCCATTGTCTCTGCGGGGACCACTGTGTCTTTTTGGAACCTTCCTCAAAGAACTACCCCACCTGTAGTCTTTCCACCTGGCTGCATCGGGGGGGGGGGAGCAAATCCCCATCAGGTTCATCCACTCGTCCAAGTGGGGCCAACCGTCACTTGACTCTTCCTTCCATTCGTGCCTATTCATGAATTTGTGTGATTCCCTCTTCGGTCCTTATCTATTTTTTGGTATTCCATCTAACGCAGGAGGCAATCCTAACCTGGAGTTAGTCTGGCACAGTCAGGCCAGCAAAGTCTGGCCAGCACAAAGGTCAATGTAAAGTACGTTTGGACCACTCTCGGGGTCAGAGAGGCCAGCGCACAGGCATGCACCACCCTCCCTGACTCCAAGAGTGGTCCAAACGTGCTTTACGGTGCCCCTTGTGCCAGCCAAACTTTGCTGGCCTAACTGTGCCTGCCTGACTCCAGGTTATAAATGTGCTCTCAATTCTAAACCACTATTTTAATGTGTCTTTGAACCACCTCGAGTGTATCTGCAAAAAACTGGTATTCATGTTGCCTTCCTGCCTGGCTTGTGAACCTTCCTAGGATAGACCACTGCTGGAAGTGTTCTGGCCCAGCGGGTGGTTCTCACATCAGAACAGTGGGGTGGGCGACTTCCAGCACATGCCTAGACAAGTAGAAGCATCCCCCATTGAATTATAGGACTGTGGGAAGGCAGTCCTTCCAGTTTGCTATCATGGGTGTTGTAAATGTTGCTGTCGTGCATGTGGGAGCCGTCAGAGGGTCTGCTAGGCCCCCCAGAGATGGACCAACCCACATCAGAGCAAGTAAACATGGCAGGCAGCCAAAGGAGAGAACCACACTGTGAAGGCAACGTCTGGGCCTGAGGATTGGCAGATCACAAGAATACTGTAGATTTGTAAAAACCCCATTGAAAAAAAATGGTGGTTTAGACTAGCCTGCTCATGTGAGCCGCCTTGGGCATTTGCTTCGGCATGGGAAAGGCAGGGTATAAATTCTTCAAATAAAAATAAATTAACTGCCAGTGAGGGTGGGAAATGGGTGGCTCAAGGGAGGGTTGGGGGGGGTAGCAGGAATGGCAAGGCGGGTTGGGGTGGATCTTAGCAGCAACAGTGCACGCTGGATCAGTGGTGTCATCCAAATGATTTAGGAACAGGTACTCACTTTTGATTGGCACTTGTCGGGGTCCGCCCACCGGAAGTGATGTCATAAGCCGGAAGTGATGTCATGATTGTTGCCATGGATGTGATCATGTTGCAATAACTTCAGCTTGTGGTTAGTGTTGATTTAACTTCTATTGCTTTGCTTTCTAGAGATGCGTATATACATATTTTGCTTCAACTGTTCCCTGGTTAAATAGCAGGGGCCAGCTTCGAGTGGGCGGGGCCAGCTCAACTTCTAGGAACCGGTACTCACGTAGTGGGTGCATGACATCACTGCGCTGGATCCTATCCCTGTTTTTCCCCAGCCCAATATGCCTCCTCCTGCCAGGCCATGAGGGAGGAGTGCAGGGGCTACAATTTCACCTGGAACTGGGGCCAAAAAGGGGGCCCAGGAACCAAAGGAGAGGAGCTGGAAATTTCCTGGGATCTCGGAAAATGCGTGAAGACCTGCATGCACATCTTGTATAAGCCTACATGGTTCTCTGTATCACAACGTGCAGAAAGTCTGAGCCTGTGATCTTACAAAGTTCTGATCCAATTTCACCCTCTCCTTCCACTTATGCCCGCTAAATAGCTGGCACCAACCTGAGAAGCCTCATTCAGTCCCATGCACGGAACATGACGACAGAAGGCTACTGGTGAGCCATCTATCATGTTTCCTTAGGCATTGCCCACATTGTAGCCTTATGAGCTGGAAAACAGGCTTTCTCTCAAAAATGCAGAATGTTGCAGCCCATCGAGGTCTTCATCCAAATCTGGAAGGCAGAGGCACAAGCCCAGGCCATCAGACTGAGAAGCAGGTGAGTGTGCCCTGGTAGTCCTTTTCTCAGAAGTCCCAGTGAAAGACATTTATTGTCCAAAAGGAAGCCAGAGTTTGCCATAAGCTTCCTGCTGCCCTGCCTAGCCAGCGGTGGGATTTCAGTGATTTCCCCTTAGAAGAAGGTTGCACACAATGAACCAACATCAGCACTTTTTTTTTTCTAGGTTTGGCCTCTGGTGACTGTGGGATTGCTTCTTACGCAAGTTGGCCGTGATTCATAATATAATGCATGAGACATTTAATTCTCAGCCACGGCCGCTGGAGTCTCCGATACCTTCCCTCCTCTTTCTACCCAAGGCCGTCTCTTGCCCTAGTTATAGGTTCTGGAGGTTCTTGTGCTACCCTTCCCAAGGTTGTTGATACCTGCACATGCTGTGCACAGCAGTGGCATCGCTAAGGGGGTGCATGCGGGGGCAACTGCACTACGCAACAAGCTTTAGAGGGGGGCAACAAGCTGAGCTTGACAGGAGTGGCCAAAATTGTAAGAAGTAATTTAATGCAGAATGCAGTGAAACAAACCACATTGGAATATCTATGTTCACTGAAAAGTTATGGCCAATTAACCAGAAAATTTTTATGTATTTATTTACTTAATTAAGGGCTCAATCCTAACCTGGAGTTAGGCTGGCAGAGTTAGGCCAGCACAAGTGACAACCTAAAGTATGTTTGGACCACTCTCTGAATCAGAGGCCTGTACACAGATGTGCGCTATCCTTCCTGACTCCAAGAGAGGTCCAAACATGCTTCACGGTGGCCCTTGTGCCAGCCAAACTTTGCTGGCCTAACTCCAGGTTAGGATTGTGCTCTCAATTTGACTTTGTCACGGGGGAGTGAAATCTTCTTTGGCCCCAGGTAGCAGATGTCTTAGCCGTGCCACTTGCTCACACTGTGTGTACTCTTGATAAAATGTGTTGCATATAACCGTGTAACAAAAATTCCTAAAAATTCCTAAGCCCCAGCAGGAGCTTTTGTCACTGCACTAGAAAAAAACTAGAAAACTGTCTGATGAGCCGTTGAAACTAGTAAGGATATTTAAGTGACCAAACAAGGATCTAGGTCTAGCACAATTCCCCGCCCCACTTGCGTTGACCTCCTCCACCCCCTCGCACCCCTGCACTGGGATGCACAAGGGCCTGCCTCTGGAGAACTGAGCTTGTTTCTTCCCTTCCAGAATTCAGGAGGAGAAGCGTCGGCACTTTGGTCAAGACCCATGTTAATTAAATTCCCCACCCCAGGAGCGCTGGAAAGGCATGTTTGCCACTCCGGCTTCCGCTGATGATGGGAGCAATGCAGCGGTGATAATTGTTATGTTTAAGAAGTGTGAAATTAGATTGTTATATTCAGACGCAACACGGCACTTCTTAGTTAGCGGGCGTGGCAGAGCGCAAGCGAGAGAAATGGGAGCAGAAGCCGTCGGCAAGAAAAAGGCCCTACTCAGAGGTTAGCCCCATTGTATTCCATGGCGCTTACTCCCAGGAAAGTGTGCATAGGGTTTGAGAATCCCAACCCTTCTGTGTCACTGGCTCCACATCCAGCAGCATGTAAAGCTAGACCAGTGAGAGCCAGGCTGGGGTGTAGAAGCAGGGGGGCATGGCCCTCTTTCCCCTCCAGCCTGCACCCCTAAGAGAGAGACCCTGAAAGGCATGAGTGAGCAAGGCGGGCAGGCAAGTCCTGGCTCAAAGCCTAGTCGAGCACGGTCGGGAAGAAGCCACCGTTCCAGGCCCTATCCCCAAACCATGGGAAAATCAAGTGGGGTTGCCGGCTTCTTCATCCGTGTCTGCTGAGGGCCCTTGAAGCCTTGCAGAGTCCCAGAAGCCACACTTCAGACTGATAGCAACAGCAGACATGTGGGGAGGAGAGCGGCTGGTTCCCGAGGCAGGGCTGGGGGCTGGAGGAGAAGAGGAGGGCTTAAGGTTTTTTTCTTTCTTGAAATGACTTTGGACTCGAGTCAAAACGACTTGAAGTTTTTTTCTGCGAGTCACATCCAACCACCATTCCAGGTCCTATTCCCGAATCTGATGTGCCGAATAGCTGGTGCAGATGGCACATTTGCAACAGTGCTGGACCAGCGCAAGGGCACAGCGCAGGCGCAACGCTGGTATAGGATTGCGCTCTGGGACTAGATGCAGTGATAGGCAGTAGCTTTGTTGTTGTTGTTCAGTCGCCAAGTCGTGTCTGACTCTTCGTGACCCCCTGGACCACAGCACGCCAGGCCTCCCTGTCCTCCACTAGCTTCTGGAGTTCGCCCAACTTCATGTTCATCACTTCAGTGACACTCTCTAACCATCTCATCCTCTGCCGCCCCCTTCTCCTTTTGCCTTCAATCTTTCCCAGCATGAGGGTCTTTTCTAAAGAGTCCTCTCTTCTCATGAGATGGCCAAAGTACTTCAGCTTCAGCTTCAGGATTTGTCCTTCCAGGGAGCCATCAGGCTTGACTTCCTGGAGGATGGACCAATTGGTTCTCCTTGCAGTCCAGGGGACTCTCAAGAGCACCATAATTCGAAAGCATCTGTTCTTCGGCGCTCTGCCTTCCTTATGGTCCAGCTCTCACAGCCATACATTGCTACTGGGAAAACCATCGCTTGGGAAAACCATCGCTTTGACTAGGCGAACCTTTGTTGGCAGGGTGATGTCTCGGCTTTTGATTAAGTTGTCTAGGTTTGCCATAGCTTTCCTCCCAAGAAGCAGAAGTCTTTTAATTTCATGGCTGCAGACACCATCTGAGGTGATCTTGGAGCCCAGGAAAATAAAGTCTGTCACTGCTTCCATTCCTAGGCAGTAGCTTAGACGGCTCTAAAAGAGGAGTGCGCAGGGTCCTGGGGAGGAGAGGCTGGTCCAGGCTCAGAGGCGGAGTCTGAGTGAAGACTTGCGGCTGGTCCCACCCGGGCTTCTCAGGAGGACCTTCCTGCCCACTCTGGGAAGCAAAGGGTTACATTAGGTGGAGCTCTGGTCTGATCCCGTAGGGCTGGTGGGGTCCTCGCAGAGCTGCTGCTGGGCTAGAAAGGCCAGTGGTCTGACTCTGTCCTAAGCCAGCCCCGTGGATCCCTGGGCAGCTGCAACTAGGCTCGGCCAATCCAAGATGGTGCCGGCCCCTGGAAGACAACCGACTGTCCGCTGCAGGACAAGACCTTGGCGATGCTTCCAGCCAGGACCAAAAGAGCAACCAAGGGCCTTGTGCGTGGGCATCCACAGGCTCAGCCGGACTCCAAATAGGCCGTCCTCCCAGCCCAATCCGAACTGCACCAGCCCAGCGGCACCAGTGCAACGTCCGGCTGCATCCTGCAGGGGAATTCTGCATGGTGGAGGGCTGCTCAAGGTCAGGGGACATTCATCCCCCTGCCCCGGGGGAAAGCCCCAGCCTGCTTTGGGTGATTGGACCTGCGCGGGTGAAATCGCTGGTGCGGGTCTGAGTGGGTCTGTGTTGGCAGATCGGGCCCAGGAAGGAGGCCAGGCTACGGCATGCACCGACGCTGCCAATTCCACCCCCTCCCAGGCCCGATCTGTCCACTCCTGCCCCATCACCACCCCTGCCCCGTTCCGCCCCTCCCCTGCCCTTCTCCCGCCCTTGTGCTGTCCAGCGGGAACTTACTTGCCCTGGCGTGTGCCGCTCCCAGCATTGTGCAGGCTGCACAGCCTTCCCACCCACAGGGTCTGGAAGCTGGGGTGGTCACCGTGTGCTTTAGGGCACCTTGGCAACAGTCTGCATTGGTGGAGCAGACACCCCCCCCCAGGGCAGAAGGGGCACAGGCGGGTGGCACCACTCCTTCCACTTCCTTCCAACTCTTTCTTCTTCCTCTTTTGTTTTGCTGTTCTCAGGATGACACACTGAGAGTCTCCCAGCAAGCACAAATCCATTTCCTTTGGTGCCATTCAGCAATGCGTGAGATCTGTAGGAGCTTTAATGGATCCTTTGAACACTGGATCAGTTATTTCCTTTTCTTCTGCCATCCACCAAGAGTTATTTGAGGTGTCACCATGACCACTGGAGAGTAATTCAACTTGCTTTATGAGCCTCTTATTCCTTAGCCGAGTCAGTTCATTTAAAAAGCAGGACATCTTGTTGTTGTCTTTTTCTGCAGATGCATCTTGCCCGGGAGTGGTTTCTCCTCTAGCTTGCATCTCAAAAGGTACATGACGGCATTGCCCAGCATTGCCCGATCTGAATGTGAAGCTGCAGGGCTACACAGGATGCCCTTTTGCAAGATTGTTTCCAGCAGGTTACTTGCTGTGGCTCAAAAGGTTAATCTGATTGGAGGCCGGCCAGTCTTGAAAACCTTCCTGATTGAAAGTACCCAGAAGCCTTCTGGTCTGCATTAAAAAGCAATTGTTATCCTGATAATGAGACGTCTGCAGGAGAAACACTTCTGAAACATTGTTGAAAAGGGCTGAAATGAATCAGATGAATCTCTGGGACACTGCCTGCCCTCCTTCAAAAGGCAGAGACTGGAATCACTAGAGCAGTGTTATTCAAACTGTGGGTTTAGTTGGGACCAGCATCATCATGCAGCCGGAACGCTGGGCGGGAGGAACGGGTGAGCGGCAGCCCGCCCGTTGCGTTCCGGTCTGTTTTGCCGTCTTCCCCGCCCCGGGTGCCACTCAACCGTTCCTCCCGCCCAGCGTTCCGGCTGCATGACGCCGCTGGTTGGGACCCACTTGGTGGGTGACAACCTGATGTCACGTAGGTCATGGAAAGCTGGAAGCAGCCATCTTGGAAACTGCAGACCTTACTCTGGCTATATTCCTTTTGTGAGTGCTAACAATCTGAATGGTTTTTGTTTGTTTGTTTGTTTAAAAAAGTTTGTTTTGAGTTCAGTGCTTTAACATAATATCTTGTCCTCATCTTGCTTTCTATCAGGGATGTTTCCTGGTTGTGCAATTTCTGCAGTCCAAGAATGCCAATTTGCATTTCAGGAGTGTCATTTTATTATGTTACAATGACAGCACTTCCGGCTTGATGATGCCACTTCCTGCCATGACATCACTTCCAGATTAATGACATCACTTCCGGTGGGTCCCAACACAAGTGCCATTCTAAAAAGTGGCTCCCGGTCTAAAAGGTTTGAAGGTTTAGTGCCATGTCTGCACTAAAGAGGCATTTGGGAGGGTTGAGCTTAGAGAGGCTTTCAGCCAAGATTTGTGTAGTGTATATTGTTCAAAGTGTTCAAAGTGCATTTCTGGGATCACCCAGGACATGTGCGAAGGTTGCTTGGTTCAGGCTACATGTTCTGTAACTTTGGGCTACTTCAGCCTTGTGCACATTTACCAACTGCATACAGGTGGGCTCACTTTTGAATAAGCACACATAGGATTGCTCTGTTCATCACGACTACCACGTCCGAGCACCAGTATATGTGCAACCCAGCTGGTCAGAGAGCAGAAACAATCAGCCTCAGAGTAGGGTTGCAAAACAGGCAGGTGTGCACCAAGCAACTCCTCAACTCCAGGCCACAGTTATCGGAATTTTCTTTCTTGCAAGGTGAAACGGCCTCACTTTGTGCCTTGGGAATTAAATGGTGCTATGTCATCAATGCAAGCCGGTGTTTTTCCCAAAGGACTAGTCAAAGGACTAGAGGTGTATCGCTGGAACCAGCAACCCTCCCTTTGCTCCTTCTTTGCCACATTTTGCCTCATAGCATAACCCCTGCTAACGGGGCAAGAGGCACTTTCCCCAGTGGGGTTCCTCTTATATTTAGCAGGGGGGGAGCAACTGTCCCTCTTCACCCCTGCGCAGTGTCTTTTCTAGTGGCTGCTGCTGCTGGTGGTGTTCTGCATTGTTTTCGATTGTGAGCCCTTTTGGGACAGGGAGCCACTGAAGTTTATTATGATTTGCCTGTAAACCGCTTTGGGAGCTCTGTGTTGAAAGCGGTATATAAATACTGTTGATGGATTGATACTGTTGGTTTTGCATCTCCTGAAAGCAACCCAACTGGGCCCCCATTCTGGCCCCTCCCAATTTTGACCAGAACATTCTTTGCACAGAACTTTTGGTTCTGCTTTCCTTTGTTCATAGGACTTTGCCAAGCAGCCCCAAGGCAGCTTATATATAAAACACTAACAATGTTATAACAACTGGCACAAACATGAAAAGTGGCAAAATCAGAAGAGCAGATAAAATGATGAAGCCAACCAATAAGACAGAGTGAAAAAGGCTATTAAAGGGGGAAGTGTTGTCTCCATGTTGCCAGCCATAAAAAGGAGAACAAAGAACATGTTTCTGGTCCCTGAAGGAGAACAAAGAACGTGCCAGGCAAACTGATCATGGCTCCTCCAGTCTACTGACAATGCCGCCACCCACCATCTCTTGGCTTCAAGCAGTTCACCTCCAAGATGCAGAGATGCTTGCAAATGCTGAGTGAAGAGTGGTCCAGCGCAGAGTGGGTCAGAACAGCAGTGTAGCTTAAAGGGGCAGTGCTCTAAGTTTTACAGGCTCTGCAATGTGCTGTGTGGCCAGCCCCTCCCACTCACTGTTGGAACCATTCTGGGCATTGACCGCTGCTGGTGTTGGACCTACATCAAGTGGGAGGATCCATTGACGTGGCGCATTGCAGCACCTGCAATACTTACCGTGTTGCTGCCACCCCTGGTAGCTATGCTGCCAGGTCAGATGCAAGTGCCAAACGAGCAGGGGTCAAAACTGAAGACAGCAAGAGAGGGTGGGGAGGGAGAAGCGGAGGCAGGGGATTCCAAACTGGGCCTGTTCGGGAGAGTTGCCCAGTTGTGCTCTGTGCTGAATCCAAGGGGGCTGGCCTTGTCTGGGAGCTGACAGAGGAATCAGGTCAGCACAGAGGCTCTTGCTCCACATGCCAGGCCAATTCCTGCCTCCCTGATAAGTGTGGAGACACTTTCATTTGTCTTAGGACCATTTTCCCGTTTTGAATTTTAAGTAGACCTGCATGGCTTTGAATGCTCCTGAGCCCAAACCCTGCAGCCACATGGAATGCGCCGAATAGCATGCATCGATGGTTAGATACCTTCTCCACCAGTATTGGCAAACAGGGATTGGGCAGCTATGAAATATGGGGGGAGCTTTTGGCACAGAAAACGGGGACAATAAACCCTACTTTGGTTCTGGCAGAACCTCCCCCCCCCCACCATGGACAATGCATGCATGCCCTTAAAACAGTGCAGGGCAGGGGAGTGAAGGAAACTGGAACCTGAAAAAGCATTTCTCACTCAACAAGCAGGGCAGACAGTGGCCCCCTTGAGACAAGGCGCAGAGCTGTAGTTGCAGCTCTCCGTGCCTTTTTTTCTTTCTCAAAATGCGGTTGCAAGGGGGCAAGGCCAACCCAAGACCACCCAAAGGTCAGAGGCCAAACGCTGTCACTCTTAGCAGGTGATGTGTCAGCCTCCAACTTCTTGGACCGGAAAAGGATTCCAAAGGCTGGAGAGAGGTTTCCAGCTATTAAGGGCTCTAACTGTCTAATTGTACTATTAAGCTCTAATTGTATACCAGCAATTTTTCAACGTTCTTCTTCTCAAGGCACACTGACCTCTATGGTCTTCTCTATGGTCTTTGGTTCTTATGATGTCACTTCCAGCTTCCGGGAGACTCTTCCAGGTTCTGTGGCTCTGTTTCTAGGGCGACTGTCCGTAGTAACAAATTGTCCTTCTTCCTTCTCCTCCCTCTTCTTCCTCTGTTTTATTTTTATTTATTTATTTATTTGATTTATACCCCGCCTTTCCGCCACAAAGGCCCTCAAGGCGGCATTTACAAGGTTAAAACACAATAAAAAACAATTAAAAACAGTATTAAAAGACAATAAAAACAATATTAAAAATACAACATACAAACAAATTAATCCCTAGGATCATAAAATATATAAAAAGAATGCAAAATGACTCTACTGTCATTACTACCAGTTGCCCTAGAAACAGAGCTGCAGAACCTGGAGTTATTTTTCAGTGATTTTCCAGTGGCTTGTGCCCAAATGGGAGGTAATTATTCTGGATGCACTTTTGTCCGGCAGTCCAGCCATGGTTGCCCAGACTGGGAAGCCTCTGCCCCTAGGCCATTCCAGGGAGCCCTGCCCAAGGCAATCTTCTTAATTACACTCCAGCTTGCTGAACATGCATTTCATTTTCTGGCAGGAAGCTGAAGAAGTGTTATCTGCTCTTGAGGTCAGAAATTGCAGGACACTCTTCAGCTCTTCTGGAATTGAAACAGTCCACTAATGGAGCTTAATAAATTGGATCTGCTAAAATTATCCTCTAGTGGTTCTCAAACCTTTTAGCACCAGGACTCACTTTTTAGAGGGCTAGTCTGTCCAGGACCCACCAGAAGTGATGTCATGGCTGGAACTTCATTATTATTTGCCTGTAAACCACTGTTAAAAAGCAGTATATAAATATGATTGATTGATTGATTGATTGATTGATTGATTGATTGAAGTGCCATCATTGTGATGCCAGAGCCTGCTGCTTTCCTGAGAAGGCAGCAATCAGTTGGGTTATTTCTCAGCCATTTTCCAATAGCAAAGTGGAATAAAAGAGAAAGAAAAAAGCCTATTTACAACTTTGACACAAGCAAAACAACCACACAGCCCTCCCCCTTTCCAGCATCCCATCTTCCCATATTTTCAATATGGCTGCTCTAGGTGCTTTGTGACCCACCTGAAATTGGCTCGCGGCCCACTGGTGGGCCCCGACCCACAGATTGGGAACCACTGCTCTAGAGACAGAAAGGCTGTTTGTTACTCTGTGCAGAATGAGATGTGGTCTGCTGATGTCAGGGGCAACACAGGTACACTGGGAATTCTTGTATTACAAGCAAGCATGTTCCTAGTCCTCATGTTGAAAAGGAAAGATGTGG
Organism: Lerista edwardsae; assembly: GCA_029204185.1. Taxonomy (NCBI): domain Eukaryota; kingdom Metazoa; phylum Chordata; class Lepidosauria; order Squamata; family Scincidae; genus Lerista; species Lerista edwardsae. Next base: position 3,401,764 of record JAJKFI010000063.1, read on the forward strand.
AAAGCTAGGATATGAACCACGATCTGGGCCAGACTTTGGATCTGTCTACTGCAGCATCCCATTTTCTGATCACCACTAGTCAGATGTCTCCATGAAGCCCACAAGGCAGGCATTAAAGACACAGCCCCCATCCCCATCCCAGGTGTAATGAAAGTCCTCCTGTGAGCTCCATTTCTGCCTTGTTACACAGGGGCCAATGAAACCGCTGGGGCTTCGGACAATGACCCTGGACTGTTCAAACCATAGAAAGCTGCTTGTCAGTGAAACGGACCATCAATTTCCCAAGCTGCTTCTCAGCCTATGCTAAACTGTGCATCTGTGTTTCTAGAAATCTCTAAATGTGTCTTCTCAAAACACTGAGCCTGAGAGTTCTTTGGAGTGTGACGTTCCTTTTCACCTTCTGTCGCACAGCCTGCAACCTCAAAATGCACATACAGCTTCTGCTCCACAAACAGTAGGACCCTGCGCATGCCCTGTCTTTTCCTTGTTTTGCACCTACATATGACACACCCTTTCTCAGTTCCACCACCTTCCACCTCCTGATGTGATGTTTCTCCTGTAAGCATCTCTGCTTTTCCTTCCTTCCTGCTTTTTATGACATTTGCCTCTTGGAACGCCTGCGTGATCTTCACGTTTCTCCGCAAAACCCACCACGTCCATAAAGCCTTTGGCAATACCCCCTCTTCCCTTCTGCAACTCAGCTAATATATGTGTGATGGCAACGGAAGAAGCAAAGTGGAAATGGGTTTTCTCATAACATATGTACACACCGGGAAATTAATGTCAGGAATTGTCTCCTGCAAGATGTGGTGAAAGCCAATGGCTTAAGTGGCTTTAAAAGGGAATTGGCCACATTCATGAAGGATACATCTGTCAATGGCTACTGGTCGTGATGGCTGTATTAGAAGAATCTCCATGTTTTCCTGTGAATACCAGTGGCAGGGAGGCAAAAGTAGGGGAGTCCTGTTGCTTTGGGATCCCAATTGTGGGCTTCTTAGAGCTCTGATTGGCCATTTTGGTGAAACAGGATGCTGGGCTTGATGAGCCTTTGGCCTGATCCATTCATTCTCTTTGCATGTTCTCATGTGCCCTCAGAGACCATTATAACACTTGCTAGTTTGTTTTCAACTGGCTCCGAATCTTTCCCAACACTTTTGCCCCCTATAAGTCAAAAATGGGGGGGGGGGGGGCTCTGTTGGTGCATGAAACAACCAGGTCGTTCTGTGGAATGGAGATGGATGGTCAAATTGTCAGATGCACATTCCTCAGAAAGTTATTTCATTTAATGCGGCTTTATTCCGGGATGACATTAAGGTTTGCTGAGGCAGAAAAGCAGATGTTGTTTCACCTGGAGAATGAGGTCCCGCTGGGAAACAGACGACTTTTTACGTAACCCAGTAAACAAACATATGTAGTTTCTAAAAAAAACTGACCATATGGACGCAAGGTTTGAAGAAAGGGGAGCTCTCTGAATTGCCTTCGGGGTGGCAGAGTCTCTGAAGACTTGAAAAAAAACATGCTGTTACTTAAAAGAAATTAGAACGAGATAATTCCACTTTCCTTTTCAAACATTTACCTTCTTGGCTGCAGTCCCAGAACAGAGACTATGTGAGAGCCCCGTTCAAAAATAGATTCAATTTGGTTCCGGCACTTGTCAAAGACAATACAGCCTTAGCCTGCAGCTCTTGCCAAGATCTCCAAGGCCAGGTCCAAAGAGATCCTGGGTGTCTACTCTGTGAGAATTATCTTGTTGTTGTTAATAAGAATATTTATGTATTTCAATAAAAAGAACTTCACAAAGCGGTTTTTGTAGCTCAACAAATTAAAAAAAAAAAAAAAGGCTTCCTGACCCCAAAGGGCTCACACTTCAAAAGGCACAAAAGAAACTCCGGCAACAGCCACTAGGGTGAAAAGGGATGCTTGCTCTCCCCCTGCTCAATATAAGAGGACACCACAAAGAAGTGTCTTTTGGCCCAGTGAACAAGGGAACATGATAACCTCTTTGTCCATTTTTGGTGGTGGACCTACATTTTGGGGGCCGTGAAGCTTGAATTGAGAGCACAATCCTATACCAGCGGGTATAGGATTCAGCAGGTAGTTAATCTGTGGAACTCTTTGCCACAGGAGGTGGTGATGACATCTGGCCTAGATGCCTTTAAGAGGGGATTGGACGGATTTCTGGAAGAAAGGTCCATTGTGGGCTATAGGCCATGATGGATTGTGCAACCTCCTTACATTAGTAGTGGGCTACTTCAGAGTACCGGGTGCAAGGGAGTGGCAACGGGATCCAGGCATCTTGTTGTCTCATGCCTCCCTGGGGCACCTGGTGGGCTGCTGTGAGATACAGGAGCTGGACTAGATGGGCCTTTGGCCTGATCCAGCAGGGCTCTTCTTATGTTCTTATGTTCTTATACCGGCGTTGTGCCAATGCAGTGCTCTTGTGCCGATCCAGCGCTGGCACAAATGTGCCATCAGGTGCACCTGCGCCAGCATGTTGGGGCGGCGCAGTGGGTGGTGATGGGACCGGTGACGGACGGTAGCCCTTGTGCCGAATCCTAAGCCCCGTCCCCGGCCAAGGTGGCCCCGATTCGGGCTGCTGCTGCACATATTCACCTGTACCTGCAATTCAGCATGTGTCATGGAGATGCCAGGCACCTGCTGGAGATGCTCTAGGAGGATTTCCTGCTGAAGGCAGGGGTTGGACTTGAGGACCTTGTAGGACCCTTCCAAATCTATGATTCTATTATTCTATGGCACACTGGTTGAAAACGACTGTTTTAGAGAGTTGCGTGTTTAGAAGGGTGTGTGTGTGTGTGTGTGTGTGTGTGTGTGTGTGTGTGTGTGTGTG
>JAJKFI010000063.1:3411633-3444164 GCA_029204185.1 Lerista edwardsae
GGCCAAGAGATAGGACGTGTGAGATCTACTACACGGGGCATTAACTACTCAGACTGGGAGTAGCACAGGCTGAGCCTAAAAAGCCGTAAAGGACGTTATTATCCGTGAATAATCTTGGGTAGAGAGTCAGTGGCTGGGAGTCTTGCCAGGAAGACGGGTGTGATTCTGGGATGGATCTGCAGACATGCCCCGAGAGGACGCTTTGCCCATTTTTGATTCTAAAAAAACTTGCCTAAAAAGGACCCCAATGTTTCAATGGGTCTAAGAGGTCACGTTTTTGATTTTTTAAAAACACATAATTATCTGAAGGGCGCAATCCTGCGCCCTCTGTTCGACTCTAGCTGCTAGCATCAGCCGGACGGCAGCAGCGCTGGCACAAGAGTGCCGACCGGCACCCACCTCGTGTCAGCACTGCTGATGTTGGGCCGACGGTAGCAGCAGCATCGGCCCAAGGGCACTGGCTGAAGGTCACACTGCACCTCTCCTGCACCAGGCGCAGTGGTGTCATCTACAAATAAGGAATGGGAACGCTGGGCGGGACTTCGGCGTGATTGGCTGCCCGCCCGTCCCATTCCGTGGCTGCCCTGGCCTTGGAGGGGGGGTGCCTGCTCACCAGGGGAGACGGGGGCGTGCAGGAGCCTGGGCGAGCAGCAGTGGGGCACGCAAACTGGGGGCAGCCCCCCCCCGAGGCCAGGGCAGCCACGGAACGAGACGGGCGGGCTGCCAATCACGTGGAAGTCCCGCCCAAGTCCCGCCCAGCGTTCCCGTTCCTTATTTGTAGATGACACCACTGGCCAGGCGGGTTTGGCTGGAGGAAGAGTGGTTCTAGGTGGAGGGAGGGAGAGCCTTTCTGGGTGGGCCAGGAGGTGTGCTGGCCCAGGCAGTGGGGCAGAGCTGGGGTGCATCCCCGGCCGCAGGAAATCCTTGGCTCTGCGCCTGCTAAACAGGCACACTGTATCAGTTCAATTTATTACGATCCAAGATCAGATAAACATACAAACATAACAACTTTACACATCATAAACAAGTAAATAAAACATTTATGACAGAGATACAAATTAAAACAATAGACATTCTGTCTACAGAACCAAACCATGATCATTGAATTTGGTAATCATGTTCTTGGGCCACTAAAACTCTGCAGATTTTGACCGCTGCCGCTAAAAATCTGGCACAGGATTTAGTCGCTTGTTCATTACCGCCAGAAAGCAACCATTTGGCAGGCATCCCTACCCCAGATATCTGAAGACGCATGGTTAGGGGGAGAATAAACTTTTCGCGGATACCCTGGTAGAATTGACAATAAAATAGAACATGCTCCCTGGTGTCAATCAACCCTGCACCACATGGGCAAAATCTATCCATTAAAGGGGTTCCGTTGAACCTGCCCTCAAGGATCGCTGAGGGGAACCACCCCCATCTGGCAAGAAAATATGCTCTTCTATTTGATGGTATCTCTAAAAGTTTTAAGTAGGCTGAAGGCCTGGTCAAATACTTACTATCATCAGGCGCACTGTATCGGCGCAGGGAGCTGGGTCGACACAGTGGTGCTGGAGTGGGCAGCCGGGAAGTGGCCCTTGCATTGGCCAATTGCATACAGCCACATCCTAAGCCTGTCTGCAAGGCTGCGAGGCCCAATTCGGGCCACACGGTCTCCTCAGATCTGCGCCTGCTCTTTAGCGGACACAGGTCCGAGGAGCACATGGGGAGGCTGGAGCCTCCCCTACGGTAAGGGAGTGCACGCTCCCTTGCTGTGTGTGTGTGTGTGGGGGGCCTCCAGCCTCTCCTATACAGCGTTGGACATGGAGCTGCCGAGTCGGTGTCACCCGTCCAGCGCTGCCTAGGATTGTGCCCTGAATCTCTGCCAAGTCATTTTCTGCAATCGCTCCCTAAAAGGAGCTTTCCCGAGGAAATGTGTTTTGGGGCATCACAAACCTGGCATTCTTCTCAACTTTCAGAGCAGGATTACACCAGGTTCTGATCCCAACTGCAAGCACTACACCTTAACCCACATGAAGCCCTTTGAAGACCACCAGACCTCTCGCACCTGACCAACAGCTCATTTGACCAACAGCTTATAAAAGGGCTATAAAGATAGCAGTGGCTGCAGGGCGAATGCACTTCCCAGAATTCCCTGGAGGTCACAGTTCCCTGTTCTGGGCCACCTCCTCTACTGCATTTGGTAGTGGACCTGAACAGGTTCTGAGCCTCACCCAAAACATGAATCCAGGCCGGCTTCTGATGCCTCAGTAGAAGGAAAGCTTTATAATGCTGAAACATTTTACAGAACTACTCGTAGGGCGCAATCCTAAACTGAGTTAGGCCGGCATAAGCTAAGACAGCAAAGTTTGGCCAGCACAAGGGACACCGTAAAATATGTTTGGACGCCTCTCTGAGTCAGAGAGGCCAGCACACAGATGGGCACCACCCTCCCTGACTCCAAGAGTGGTCCAAACGCCACTCCCTTGTATCTGGCATTCTGAGGTAAATTTCTGAGGTAAAATTCTGAGGTAATTATGAGGTAAATAAAGCTAAGTCTGGCCAGCACAAAGTAAAAGAGGAGTAAAAGAGGCCAACACACAAACGTGCGCCATCCCCCCCGACTCTGAGAGTGGTCCAAACACGCTTTACGGTGGCCCTTGGGCTGGCCAAACTTTGCTGGCTTAGTTTATGCCGGCCTAATTCCAGTTTAGGATTGTGCTCTCAAACTGATCCCTAATGGAAAGCTAGCAGGATTTGGACAGCGTTTGGCAGTGGAGGACCCAGATGTTCTGTCCTGGCCAGGTTGATGATCACCCCCCCCCATGCAGACGTAGAACAGGTGATCTTGGACTCAACCAGAAGTGAAGCAACCCTAGACTTACGGCCCCAGCTAACTCCCCAAGCAGTGATGCAGCAGTAGCAGCATGGACTCTGCTGTATCCCAACGGAGGGGGAGGGGTTAGCTGCTGCAGCTGCAGGCCCAGCCAATGGGCCGCCCAGGGACAGAGGTCCCCCCCTCTGCTGTATCTCCGCCCCCATGCCCACTATGCTTCACTGCCACACCACGACAGGCTCCATTTCAGAGCGTCTTAATGGTGGCCCTTGTGCCGGCCAAACCTTGCTGGCCTAACTGTGCTGGCCTTACTCCAGGTTAGGATTGTGCCCTCAGTGACATTGCCCAGCTCAACATAGGACATGGGGCAACCACGCTTGTACGCAGCTTGGCCTGGAACACAATGCGCTCCACCCAGCCGCACTGCATCTCTCTGGGATAGCAGCTCTCTCGATTGGGCAGGGAGTTCAGCTCCCCAGCGGTGAGAAGGACCAGCTCCCCCTTACCTGTCCACACTGATGACGCAGAGTGTCATGATGGAGGCCGTGCAGCACATGACATCCATGGCAATAAACACGTTGCAGAAGACCTCCCCGAAGAGCCATTTCCCACCCACCAGGTCGGTGATGATGACGAAGGGCATGACGGCGAAGGCCACCGACAGGTCGGCAGCCGCCAAGGACACCACCAGGTAGTTGGAGGGCTGCCGGAGCTTTTTGACGATGCACACCGAGATGATGACCAAACTGTTGCCAGCAATGGTCAGCAAGGTGATGACGGAGAGGACCATCCCAATGACGACCTTTTCAGTGTCCCCATACAGCAGTACATCCTCCCCACAGTCTGTGGAGTTGGTGACGTTGGATTGCAGCCGGCCCGGTGGCTCAGTCATGAATGGGGCCGCGGTTGACTTCCAGGGGGGAAACGCTGGCTCTGGGCTCTCCACAAGGAGAAGATGCTGCTCCAAGAACGGATTGGGCCCAGTCCTTATGATCATGCTTTGCATTGACCACGCTGCAGAGAAGGGACACCAGCCAACTGGAGACCTCGGCTTCAACCTCTTCAGCTGCCAAAATAAAGGAATCGGCACTTAGATACGACCAATGGAAGCCAGAGTACATTAGCAAATATGTTTGTGAGAGGCAAGGAAGAAGGTCTCTGATGATGGGACTGGCTAGCTGCAGTTTTTATGAATCCTTGCATTAAAGATAAGATAAAGATTCATTTGCATTAAAGATAAGATAAAGATAAGATAAAGATAAAGATTAAAGATAAGATAAATATTGCATTAAAGGTAAAGATAAGATAAAGGTAAAGATTCTTTAAAAATCTGCTGCCTGATTACTGAGTCTCCTTTTTAACTTATCCAACATGCTGCGTATAGTGATTAATCCATTATATATGACAGACATAATATTATCATCAAAAGGACCAATTGTGCATATCAGCAGCAACCCAAAGTAACATCTGAATCAGCTGTTGGACACTCTGGAGAGCCTGATCCTGCCACACATCAGAGTGTGTGGGATAGCTGGGGGGCCCCATTGTTGCAGAAAAACTATAGGGGGGTGACATAGTAAGTATTACAGGCCCCACAATGCACTGTGTAAGCACCCCCCTCTATCCATCAGAGCCATTCTGGGCAGCTATGGCCACACAGTTGCTGTCACTGCCCAGAATGGCTCCAACAATGAGAGGGTCTGCATACAATGCCTGCATGCTGATCCGCCCCATAGCAATGCTACTGCCCCATTGTATGCTACTGCTACTGTAATGCTACTGCTTAGTAGAAGGACATTTCCAACAGTCTCAAATGAGCAAACCCCTCTGTCGTTGAAAGATGCATTTGATCATGCAAAGGATGGCTCGTTCTTTTCCTATCATGAACTGAATCTTAAAAGATAAAGGTAAAGGTTTCCCGACAACCAAATGGTCTAGTCATGACCGACTGTAGGGGGCGGTGCTCATCTCCGTTTCAAAGCCTGTAGAGCCGGCGTTTTTGTCCAAGGACAAGCTTCTGTGGTCATGTGGCCAGCATGACTCTACGCCATAGTGCACAGAACGCCGTTCCCTTCCCCCCGAAGTGGTCCCTATTTATCTACTTGGATTTAGGTGCTTTTGAACTGCTAGGTTGGCAGGAGCTGGGACAAGCAACGGGAGCTCACTCCGTCGTGCAGTCTTGAACTCCCAACCTTGCGGTCGGAAAGCCCAGCAGCAGCGGTTTAACCCGCTGCGCCACCACGTCCCTAATATCTTTAGGGACACCACCAAATGACAAGTTGTAACATCAGATAATGGGTATAATCCAACTCTTGCACAGCTCCCATTCATTGCAATGATTTGGTTCCTTTTCTCAGTCTCTCTCCATTCTTACAGCTTCTTTATAATAGGCAAAAATGTCACGTATTCAAATCCATTGAAAGTGAGTGGGAAAAGGATAGTTAAACCTACTGTAGATTAAATTTATACCATCATGGGGGAATTAACAAGACTCAAAGCAACCCCCAGAGGACTATCGTTTGTCCAAATGGCCCCAGGAGAACATCAATGATGGTCCGATAAACCGGAGTCTCAAGAAATGGAAGTGTTTCCCTCCCCTGCTATAGAGGAATGTTGATATACCGGAGTGAACAATTACAGGCATGCCCTGGTATCCCCTGGGGTTCAGATCCAGACCCCACTGTGGATACCTGAAACCGCGGATCCTGGGGATGCCTTTTTAAAGATAGGGGAACATTAGTGGTTTCGCTGCAACAAGGTAAAAAAGGAGATTTTAGTGTTCCCCTATCTTCTTAAGGGATGTGGTGGTGCTGCAGGTTAAACCGCTACTGCTGGGTTTTCTGACCAGAAGGCTGGGAGTTCGAGACCATGCAATGGAGTGAGCTCCCGTTGCTTGTCCCAGCTCCTGCCAACCTAGCAGTTCAAAAGCACCTAAAAATGCAAGTAGATAAATAGGTATCACTTTGGTGGGAAGGTAAACCCCTGCTAACTGGGCAAGAGGCACTTTTTCAAGTGGTGTCCTCTTATATTTAGCAGGGGGAGAGCAATTGTCCCTCTTCACCCCAGCACAGTGTCTTTCTCGTGGCTGTTGCTGGTGGTGTTCTCCATTCTTTTAGATTGTGAGCCCTTTTGGGACAGGGAGCCATTTAACTTGAATGTTATTATTTGCCTGTAAACCGCTTTGTGAACTTTGTGTTGAAAAGCAGTATATAAATACTAGTGACTGACTGACTGACTGATTGATTGATTGATTGATTGATTGATTGAGTGCTACAGCGTAGAATCATGCCGGCCACAAGGCCACGGAAGCTTGTCCTCGGACAAACTCCGGCTCTACAGGCTTCGAAATGGAGATGAGCACTGCCCTCTACAGTCGGTCACGACTAGACCATTCGGTCGTGGGGAAGCCTTTACCTTTTTTTGATCTTTTTAATAGGAGTCCCATTATCAGTGGTATCTGTGGACAATTGAAATAGTGCACACTGAATCAGTGGATACTGGGGCACACCTGTATTTGAAATAAAGGAGAAATTCAGGTGATTGGATTGTGATAATGAGGCTTCTAATCCATTCCATACACAGATTAAAAAAAAAAACAGCTTCAATGATACTCTTGCCTCTACCTCCATCTGTTGTCTTCATCTGCTGCCAATATTTAGACTGTAAATTCCTTGGTGGCAGAGACCTGACCTTATGCTACTCTGTGAAACAGTAAGAATCACTGAAGATATTGTACAAATAGCAATACTGTACAGACTGTCCGTTTAATAAGAATTTAAAAAACTTGTCAAATCTAACTGATCACCACCAATAACTGGAGAAATTCATATTAGACATACAAATGTAGTTTGAACTCGCAGAGAGTGTGATTTGCCATGGGGGCAGGGAGAGAGTCGATTCTATCTGGGCATTTTTGTCTCGTGTAAGAACTAGTGAAGGCTTGATCACAGGTTTTTGAAAGATGTGTATGAGAGTTTAGTGGTTTGAGAGTCTAGTTTGTGGCAGACTAGGAGACCTCAATCAAGGCTTCTTGCTTTTCTTAAAGAGAATTGGCGTCTCAATACACCCAGAACGGAGACACAGCATGCTCAGATCCGTCACTTTAAAACCATGGGCAACTCACAGGCAACTCACAGTACAACCCTGCGCATGCCTTCTCAGAAGTAAGCTGAACTGAGTTCAGAGGGATTTACTCTCAGGCAAGTGCACATAGAAATGATGGCTCAAACCCTTTAAGATTGTGCACGTTAAACCCAGGCATGCATTGTCACAACCCCTCCCTGGGCAGCCTAAGCTTTTCTGTGTGCAATGCATTTCTTGCTAGATTGGGGCATATTCACATGCTCGACCCTCTGGGAATATCGCCCCTGGTTCAACGCTGTCATAGTGTTCATTGCTTGTGTTTCCTTCCTGCCCGAACTGTTGGTCAAACCTGGAGAGAAATACTTCTCAGCTGCACTCCCGAAAGCCCCTTCCTGCTTCAAACACTCTCGCATCAAATGCCAGGGGAACCTTGCACAAGGACGGAAACTTTACCCTCCCTGCCCCACTGTGGCCCGAGATTGGCTGGCTCCCCACAGGATCCGTGTTTGCCCCTTGAGGAACTTAGGATACCCTCGGACAAACGAAAGTGTTACCTCTGGGGCAGTAGGCGGGCGGCAGCAGGCAGGAGATGCCCTTGGTCGCTTCTCCCGACATGGACATCTTCCCTCTGCCCTGGAACGGTGTCCTTTATTCCTGGACGTTCGGCTGCCTGCAAGGCAGAGCCTCCCCCTTCCTGCAGACAAACCTGCAAGAGGGATCCAGCAGGGACTCCTCCGAAGAGCTGCAGGTACAGTGCATGGCTGGAGTCTCCTTCCAAGGCTGGCTCTTCCCAGGCAGGCTGCTACTACTGCAAAAGGACAGAATGGAAAGCAGCAGCCTCTCTCCGTCCTCCCCCCTCCTGAGCATCATTTCCAGTTCTGCTGCTGCTGCTGCACCACACAGAGTGGCAGAGCTACACACTTGGCAGAGAGCTCTGAAGGCGCCTCGAGACTCTGGCAGGGCAAGGCTGGCTGGCTGGCTGGCTGGCTGGCTGGCTGGCAGATCGCGCACATTCCTCCTGCCAGAGGTTCATGCAGTGCCATTATTAAAATGCGCTTTGTGGTGGCTTAAAATACGCAGTCTGATTCATCTCTCCATATGGGATGCGGAACAGCCAGCCCGTTGGGAAACGGAGAGACTCGCTTTCACATTTATAGACCAGCCTTCAGCCCCGGAACTCCAAAAAGGGGAATGAGCCGATAAGATAAGAACATAAGAAGAGCCCACCAGATGTGCTCAGGGCGAACACAAGACAACCAGATGCCTGCATCCCGTTGCCACTCCCCTGCATTTGGCGTTCTGAGACCGCTTACTTCTAATGTATGGAGGTTGCACTACCCATCATGGCTTGGAATCTGTGATGGACTTTTCCTCCAGATAGCTGTCCAATCCTCTTTTAAAGGCATCCAGGCCAGACACCATCACATCCTGTGGCAAGGAGTTTCACAGAGTAATAACCTACTGGTAAAATAATATTTTATCCTTTTATCTTTGCAATGGACCTCAGAGATTGTGAGAGATTGAGAATCATGAGGGCGGGTTTAGGTAATTTCATGGCTCTGAGCATGCGTGCACACGTACCTCTTTGTTCTGCCCACAACAGCTCGCTGTCTAATGCTACCATTAGGATGGGTGTCTCCAATGGAGTCAAACTAAGGTTGCAAATTACCCATATACTACAGTCCTAATCAGAGATCAGTCTTGGGTGCTGTAAAGTATTGCCCCCCCCTTAAGGCCTTACCTTGACTTTCTCCTTGTAGCAGCTGAAGAGAAGGCACTCTGATTACAAGACGGGAATGCTGGCCAGCTGATCCGGTTAAGGCCTGGCTTTATAAGAGTTCTTGGAACAAAGAGCAAGAGAGCCTCTTTGTTAGCTGGAACAGTGAGTAAGCTTGGGAACTAGTTATTTATGCTCTGCTTCTTTTTTTTACTGTTATTGAATGCATGCGTCTTGACCTAAAGAACTGCAATTGGAAATTTGGTTTTTAGAGTTTGGAATGAACTGTCTTGCTTTATTGAGTCACAGTAGTCCCTGTGGACTTTGCATGAAGGAACTGAACACTTCTCACCCCCTCCAGCTGTTTTATTCTCCTTTTGGTTGGGGGATTAGCCCCAAAACAAAGAAACATAAGGTCACTGTACTCAGGAGTGGGTTAGGACCTTAACAGGTGCCTTCTGAAGTTAGAGAGGGACTACTAACAACAAGTTGTTCTGAGATCATATTTTGATATATTATTAAAATAAACCTCTTGCCTTTTTCTTGAAAGGGGTATATCACGATACCCGGGAGCCTGCATTTCCAGACTGCCCCCACCAGCAACCTCCAGTGGCCTAGGAGGCATTACGCTAGCCCAGCCAGTAGTGTAGCCCAGCGTGAGGACTGGATTCAGCTAAGCCCCACTCCCAGCACACGAGGCACACCATGGAGTAAAATACAATGATTTATTAAAACTACAGGGTACAGCATAGAGGCTTAATAAGGCCTTTCAAAGCAGGCCAAAGCATGGCATAACTTAATGCAAAATAAGAAAACACCTATCTCCTAGTGAGTCTAATCACATTCTACCTATCACTCACGCAGCAGAGGACAGACCCAGGTGTGAGGAGGGCAAGATGGTCTCTCCCCCCAAGACTCAAAAGTCTCAGTCTTTGTTCTTACTTTCCCCCCCGCGCCTTCCCAGCCCCCCTTGTCAGCCAGAGGCAGAACAGCTCCTGGTACGGAGAAAATGTCCTTGGGAGGTTTTCCTGCTAGAGGCCCCTCTATCTCGCCCCGGCCATTGAGCCAGACACAACAGCCTCCAGAGGAAAACTCTCTCACTGCCAGGGTCTGGGGGGGGGGGAGGCATGGGCCTCAAAATGGAGCCAAGCCGGGCCTCTTTCCCTGCTGTTCACGACAGGGTATAAGGAAGCACACAGGCAGGCCCCTTCTGCTTGGCTATTCCTAGCTTCTATTTCTGAGCTTATTATTACCTAAGCTCTAATCCTAGAAATTCAGTCAAGGCCTTATTGCAAATAGCCACTGAGAGGCCTCTCTCCAGGCATTTGTCTGTCCAGATATTTGAAATTTGTGTGCCGCTGGAATTTGGAGCACAGCAATTGAGAATTGCTGAAAAACTGTTCCGGGTCCTGCAGCTCTTTTTCTAGGACCACTGTCTGAAGCAGGGGTGTAGCTAAAGAACTGCAGGGGGTGCAATTGCACCGGGCAACAAGCTTTAGAGGGGTAACAAGCTGAGCTTGACACTAGTGGCCAAAATGGTGAAAACCGTGATAAGTATGAATAATACCATCATATATCATTGGAAAGGTAACTTAATGCTGAATGCAATGAAACAAACTGTGTTGGAATATCCGTATTCTATCAAACGATATGGCAAAAAAAAAAAAACCAAGAAAATGAAAGATTCAACTGTGATGTCACTTTTGGTTGTGGCATCACTTCTGGGCATCATTGTGGCATCATTTTGCCCTCTGGACCGGGCTACACTTTCATTAGCTATGCCCGTGGTCTGAAGTACCACATTGTCTGTCCCTCTTTGGACGGATCATTTTGTTACTGCAGACAGTAGCCATTAAAACAGAGCCTACAGGATCTGGAAGTGTCTCCCTGACGCGGAAGTGACATCACAAGAGGCGAAGACCATAGAGAAGACCATAGAGGTCAGTGTGCTGTGAGAAGAAAACCATTGAAAATCGCTATCGAATTCTTTTTCGAAAGCCACTCACCGCCACCCTCATCGTGGCAGAGAGTCCTTTCAGAGAGTCCTGTCCTTCCTTTCACCTTCTGGGAAACTCCTGCTGATCAGCTTCACCAAGGGATTCCCCCCGCTCCCCATGCAGACAATTCCAGTACTGGTAGAAAGAAAGTGAAGGGGAAATTTCTCTTTCTTGGACTGAAACTGCCTGCTCTTGGTGAACTTGGTGGACTTCCCTTCAGAGTCTGGGAGAAGGCAGCAATTAGGGCACAGCATTCAGTCGCTCTCAGGCTCTGCACTTTAGAGGACGAGGAGGAGAGGCTCCTGAGGCTGGTTCTCTGCAAATCTGAGCGGAGCCTGCATGTCAGAGGGCCAATTACTGAACTGCCGAGCGAGAGAACGGAGACCCCGTGGAGAAGCGGCACCGTGGCGGGGAGCAAGAGGTTGGGAGTGACACCAGATGACACACAACTCAAGACAGTGATTAGAATGGAAAACCTGCTTGGCACTGTAAAAAATAAGCCGGCTGTTTGCTCACCCCTGTCTGCCGTTGCTGTGTAATGCAAGCAAACTTTTGCATGTCCTTGGTGCTGCAGAGTTAGAACGAATAAAAGGAAATACATTTTTACCCAGCGGGTAATTAAGCTGTGGAACTCCCTGCCACAGGAAGTGGCGATGGCATCTGGCCTAGATGCCTTTAAAAGGGGATTGGACAGATTTCTGGAGGAAAAGTCCATTGTGGGCTATAGCAATGATGGGTTGTGCAACCTCCTTATGTTAGGGCTATGTCTGAATGCCAGGTGCAAGAGAGTGGCAACAGGATGCAGGCATCTTGTTGTCTTGTGTGCTCCATGAGGCATTTGGTGGGCCACTGTGAGATACAGGAAGCTGGACTAGGTGGGCCTTTGGCCTGATCCAGCAGGGCTCTTCTTATGTTCTTAAGGCCCAGATTGGGTTGCAAGTTATTATAGCTCCCTCCACATATTTACCTCAGAATTTTACCTCAGAATGCCAGGTGCACAGGAGTGGCCACAGAATGCAGCCAGCCTGTTGTCTTGTGTGTTCCCTGAGGCACCTGGCAGGCCACTGCGAGACACAGGAAGCTGGACTAGGTGGGCCTTTGGCCTGATCCAGCAGGGCTCTTCTGATGTTCTTAGTTTTTGAGTGCCTTTTTCTCCATTTCAGGTATGTGTTGCGCTCAGGTGTTGGTTGTGACGGTTGCACGTCACATCTGTCACATCTGTCACATCGGGCACATCTGTCATGAGCCGTGCCTCCATCCCAGGACAGCAGTGATCATCCCCAAAGCGCATGGGGTGGGATGAGTCAAACAGCCGTGAGTGCCATGTATGAAGGCTCACACTGGGCGCATTTGCAATGCGCACAGAGACACATTGCACCTCCAAGGTGGTGGCCCAACCATTCACACAGGTTTCTGTTGCAAAAGTGAAACGGTTCCTCCTGTCCGCTCACAGGGCCCATTTCATCCTGAGGCCTCGTGGGCTCAGGTCTTAAGGAGGAAGGACACCACAAGCCTGAGACAACGTTGAGAGTGCTTCACACATCAGCCTTTTCAAAGAAGGGTGCAAGGTGGGAAAGGGGAGGGGTGGCACTCAATGCCACCTTAAAAGGGGAAGCGACACCATCAAGGAACAGCCGCGTCTGCTGGAGTTGTTCGGTTCCTATGCACACAGCTGCATTTGTCACCTCTGCTGAGGCCCTCTCACGAAGCAGCTTTTAGGAAGGCAACCAGTGATTGTCGCCCCCCTTCCAATTAGCGTCCCATGGATGGTCCATCATTGGATGCAAAAGCACAGCATTGACAGAGCAGCCGTTTCCAAAGGGATGCCCAGATGCTCCTTCTCAACTGCAGGCCTTCGACAGACGCAGAGCGACGAGGCTCTGATCCGTTTCTTCCTCTCTTTGTAGTAAAAAGAAAAACCCTTCGCTGCGTTTTGACGGCTCTTGTCAGCACTGCAGCAATGTGGGGCTTGTTGGGACAGTGGATCAGGATGCTGCTGAACAGAACCCGACTGGCAGCAGAGATCCTTGGGCTGGCATCAGGCTCAGGCAGGAGGAGCAAAGATTCTTTTATGCTGGGAGTGCCAGATGGGGGCACTATGGAGCTGTCCCTTCCCGTTAGAGAAGTCCCCCAGCCTTGCCAGATTGGCTCTAGTTTCCAAGCAAGGGGAAATACAACCGTGGCAGAACTGATGCTCCAACTCTTGGAAGCTGGATTCTGAATAGCACAGAGCTCATCTTGCCTTAGAGGGACGTGGTGGCGCAGCGGGTTAAACTGCTGCTGCTGGCTTTCCGACCGGAAGGTTGGGAGTTCAAGACTGCGCGACGGAGTGAGCTCCCGTTGCTTGTCCCAGCGCTTGCCAGCCTAGCAGTTCGAAAGCATGTAAAAATGCCAGTAGATAAATAGGTACCACTTCGGTGGGAAGGTAACGACACTACAGCGTAGAGTCATGCCGGCCACATGACCAGGGAAGCTTGTCCTCAGACAAAACGCTGGCTCTACAGGCTTAGAAACTGAGACGAGCACCGCCCCCTACAGTCGGTCACAACTAGACCATTCGGTCGTGGGGAAACCTTTACCTTTACATCTTGCCTTAATATCTGGAAGCTCAAGAAGGCCCATTCCCATTCTGCGCCCCCCACTGGAAGTAGAGGCATGGAGGGCAAGAAATCTCTGCATCCTGAGATTGGGGGAAGGAGGTTCTTCTGCCTTTTCTGAATCTGGGAAGGAACCTTTGTCTCTGCGATGCAGTTCGCCTAAAGATGCAAGTCCATGACCTACTAGGAGGTCACTGCTGAAACAGGCTGCCTTGAGCAGTTGTGAGTTCTCCATTTTCGTACCTTCCCAAGCGGATGATGGACAGCCGCTTCTCAGGGAAGCCGATAGCATCCTTCCTGAGCTGTGTAAGGGACTGGAATAGATGACCTCCAAGACGCCACACAACTCTAAAATTTGGTCCTCCGAGCAGATGTATCACAATGGGCTGACCCTTCCTTTGCTAGGCAGGTTGCTACTTAATATTGCGGGTGGTGTCACTTGGGAGATACCTGGCAAACTCTCCTCACTGTTAGCCATCAGCTGGGAGTGTTTCCTACCCATGCACCTGTAAATATTGTTATGGTTATTAATAATAATAGTAACAATAACAGGATTTCGACCCTGCCTTCTGTGACCCAAGGTGACTCAACTATTAAAATTATAAACAATAAAATCAGTTAAAACAATAAAAAAGATAAACAATTAAAACAGTAACATTGAAACCATTAAAAATTAAAAGCTAACAATTTAAATTTTATGCTAGGACTGCATCTTTAACGCCAGGCGGCCAATCTGACCTAACTTCACGTGCAGCGATGCAGTAGTGCCAATGTGGTACCCAACTGCATCCCGCTTGGGTGTGTAGCATCAGGAGGCCTCTTTTGTTCATGTTTCCATTTCATCCACTGCTGCTACGAGTCAACTCAGACCTGCGCCAGCGATATCGCTAGTGCATTGGCAGGTGATGGCAGATCAGGCTGAGGAAGGGGTGAGGATTCAGCGATGCTGCCACCTCCAAACACACACTCTTCCTGGGCCCAATCCGCCCTCCTCCCCATCCCCTCCCCATTCTGTCCACTCCCCGACATGATCCCTTGTCTTCCCATCGCCAACAGGCATCCGGTGTCTGTTCTCACATATCCTAAAGCTAAAGCAACAGCCCTAAAACTGTTTACACCAGTGGCTCCCAAACTGTGGGGTGGGTCATGAGCCAATTTCAGGTGAGTCACAAAGCACCTAGAGCAGCCAAATTGAAATTATGGGGATGTTGGAAAGAGGGAGGGCTGTGTGGTGGTTTTGCTTGTGTCAAGGTTGTACATAGGCTTTTTATTATCTGATTCACTTTGCTATTGGAAAAAGGCTGAGAAGTAACTTATTGCTGCATTCTCAGGAAAGCAGCAGGCTCTGGTGTCACAATGACAGTACTTCTGGCCGTGACATCACTTCTGGTGAGTCCCAGACAGATTGTCCTTCTAAAAAATGGTTCTTGGTGCTAAAACGTTTGAGAACCACTGGTTTACACCATCAGAACACTCATTCTGGTGGTGTGACTGGCCCCTAGGATTGGGCTGTCAACCAAATCAAGGGACTCACCTTTTCTTTTAGCTAGAAAGCAAAAAGGCCCACCTTCTTCTAACATGAGGAATGCAGAACAATGTGTTGACTTCCTGGACACCCCTATAAAGCGGCAGCAAAGACGTGAGTGAGGCACCATCCCATCTCACCAAAGATGAAATCAACAGTGACAGCTCCAGGTGTAGAATTTATCATCAGTGCCTTTCAGTGCCTTTCTCAGCCCAGCCCAGGGGCTTCCGGTGATTCTCTTCCGTTTCTAGAAAGGCAATCTGAGAGTGTTGCAGGAGCGCAACGGTTTGCTTGAAGGTGATGTCATGACTGAAAAGCTGATCTCTGTAGACTGTCTGGTGCTCTTTATCATTCACCAAAGGACAAAGGAGGGTGGGAAATGATTGACTCAGGTCTGGGAAAATTGGGGTGGTGACAAAATTATGTTCTCAGTTTCCAACTTCAAAGCATCTTAGAGTGACCACATTTCTTTTTCAGACCCAAAAACCAGGGAGGTTTCAGCAGCCAGGTGTCAAGCTGAAGATGCACGCTAGGATTTCAATTGTATGTTATGTCCTTTTGCTTTCATGTTTGACACGGCAGGTGACTAAAACCTTGTGAGTTAACTAACCACCCACACAACTGCCAACAGCTTCTTTTCAAGACAATTGACTCTTTCTATGGCCCCAAATGAGGTGTCTGAAACTTGGGATTGTTATCGGGAGAGGAACCATTGCTCTTCTCTGTGGACTGCTACTTGTGTGATCCTCAGTGTAAGACTTTTCAAAACCTATTTTCATGTATTATTTATTCTGATTTGTATGCCTTCTCCCTTTGTCCAATGAGCTCAGGGTGCTGTGCCTGGCTCCTTCTTTTTGTCCTCACAACAACCCTGCAAGGTAGGTTAGACTGAGAGATCATGACTGGCCTAAGGTCACTCAGGCAGCTTCATGGCTAAGAGGGACTCTGAGCTTGGAGCAGGGAAACTGCAGCTTGTTCACATCACAGTTGTTAAAAAAAAAAAAAAAAAAAAACCAGCATGGCAAAGCACCATTTGGCTCCTGGTTTGACATCCTGGTTTGTTAGCTAACCATGGTTTGGACAAGCCACAATGTTGCTGATGCTGTTACTTGGCTGCATAGTCAGAGCCCTAATATTAATTTGAAAAAGAATTGAATTTGCAAAACCTTTGCCTGTCTTGTCCCTCACTGCAGGCCCAGTGGAACTCAGTGCTCCAAATTCACTTATAGCACATCAACTGCCAGCAGAAAAGTCATGGCTGAATGTTTCCCAGATGGCGTGACAGCAGCATTTTCTTTTCTAGGCCAGCATCTTCCCTCAACCCTGCTTGTTCTTCAACCAGTAAATTTAGCTTGTGGCCCCCTTGTTGATAAGTACATTAGCATTAATAAAGTCTGACAATTTTAATGAGTTAGATGCTCTGTTAGGACTATGCCAGTATTCAGGACACGCATTAACTTCCAAGGTCTTCCAGCTCCTAATGCAATTTTCACTCCACGCCCTCCTCTGCTTGCAATCAGAGCAGAAGAACCAGGTCTGGTCATGGGCAGGCAGGAAGAAGTCATCTTGCCCAAACCCCAAATGACTGAATATGAGAAAGGTGTAACATGGGGGTGCCAAGTGTGTTTTCAAAATGTTGACACCTCAAACTGGGAGTCTGCAGCACAGTGATAGTCAAACGTTTTAGACCAGGACTTATTTTTTTGAATGACACTCATGTTGGGACCCACTAGAAGTGATATTGTGGCAGGAAGTGACATAATCAAACAGGAAGTGCTTTCATTGTAACATAATAAAATGACACTCCTGAAATGCAAACTGGCATTGTTGGGCTGCAGCAATTGCACAACCATGAAACATCCCTGACAAAATATGATGTAAAAGCACTGAACTAAAAACAAAATTGTAAAGAAACCCTCACTTGAAAATTCAAACTGTTAACCCTCACAAAATGAATATAGCAAGCGTAAGGTCTGCAGCTGCCAAGATGGCTGCTCCCAGCTTTCCACAACCCACCTGACATCAGGCCTTGACCCACCAAGTGTGTCCTGACCCACAGTTTGAATAACACTGCCCTAGCATATACGTAGAGTACCTTGCCTTCATTCATACACCATCTTTCTCAATAGTCTCAAGGCTGTTTACATAGACAGGCAGAACATAAATCCGTTTTCCACTGAGATTTTTATACATGTTATTCCAGGAGACCATGGAGCCGCCGTTTCCATATTCATCAGACCTCCATTTCTCCAGGCGTTCCCCTTAGTAGTGTAACCATCCTGGCTGCCGGCTCTTGTTGCGCTTTCCCAGCCTCTCCCAGCCAGCTGCAGCCCAGCTTCTCAAGGCTGCTCTCGGTGCTTCGCCAGCTGCTTCCCCCCCCTCCATCCCTCCGCAGAATCTGCACAGATGTGCCGGCAGCCTCAAGCCTCCCACCCAAACAACTGATCCAATGGTTTCTTCAGGCAAGGTGACCCTAAGGAGAAATGACCCTTCCTGAGCATGTGCAAAGCGCCTCCCTTGGCATGCACTGGGGAAAAGCTCAGAAGTTGGCTGAATGCGATTGAAGTCCATCCTACAGAACCGTCAAGGAGGCTCAGTGAAAAGACATCCTTTGAAACCTCACTGGCAGCCCCGAATCAGGGCTGTGCGGCCTGGCGGTGAGGCATTGGATGTGGCCTAACAGCTGCAGCCCAGTCCCGCCCCCTCCCCCAGGCTGGGCCACCCGCCATCCCGGCCATCCCTTGCCCAGTTCCACCCACCTTCACCCCCACCCTGTAGATTCTGGGCAGACCACAGGAAGTGCACAGACATAGCCTGTGGAACTCCTTGTCACAAGACGTGATGACAGCCATGGACTTAGATGAGCCTAAAAGGGGATTAGCTACTTTCGGGGGGGGGGGCTAATTAACTTGCTCCTCATAGAGGTGGTGCAGCCTAATGGCTAAAAAAGGGAGCAAGGAACAAGGAAGTTTCTGATTCAAACCAAAGGTGTAGCCGGGGTGGGTGTGTGTGTGTGTGTGTTGCATGGTAAGTGTGGCAGGTGCTGCAGTGTGTTTTGTAAGTGGCCCCTCCCACTTGCCATCCAGGCAGTGATAGCAACATGCAAGGCACATGCATGCCACCTGCACACACACCCCAAGATGATGGGCTCATCAGCTAGTATAGAAACTTGTCCAGTTTTGCATCCTACCTCCCTGACGACAGCATAATATTCTTCTGCCTAATTAGCAGCCTTGATGCTGGATTAGACCAGAGGACCATCTAGTCCAGTCTCCCGGCAGCCCTCACCCCACCCCACCCCAAACTAGGTTCCAGCGCAGCTTACAAGCAAGGCACCAAGGCAAGACTTTCCCCCTGTCATTGAGCTCCAGCATCAGATTTCTATAAAATTCCAGTTTTGTTCTAGGAACTTCCTCCCAGAGCCCAAACATTTCACTTACAGGCTCAAGGAAATCTGTGGGGCTCTGGGACTCAGATGCTCCTTACGGCTGGAGCGCCAGCCCCAGAATCCCTGCCTAGTGCAACCCCCATTCCCCTCCCCCACAGCCCAGCTTTGATGCAAGGCTGTTGCGCCGAAGGTCAAGTGCTTGTCTCCCGCTGAATCTAAGCCCACCCATCCACCCACCCGTTCTACATATAGAACAGAGGCCCCTTGCGGCAAGAACTTGCCTTCTGCTTATGCTGCTTTACATGTTTACAATGCACATTAATGGGGATAAAATAAGATGAGAGCGATAACAAAATAAGATATAAATAAATAAAATTCAAAAACACACACCTCTCTCTTGTGGGTGGTGTATTTTATGTACAGTGTGTTTAGGGCAAATGCATCTCTTGCTGCACATCACTCACTTACTGGGTACATGTTTGGACAGCTGCTGCTTTTTCTGAACATCATAAACACCCCGCAGCAGCTCGTGAAAGGAGAGAGTTGCATTTTCAGTTTTGTTGTGCTTTGGCAAAGAGTGTCGGAAACAAAAAGTGTTCCCATTGCAAGGTGGCCACTAGAGGGCGCCTGTGCAGCCTCCAGGGAGCTTGAAGCTGGTTAGGGAATATGCTGGCTAGAGAGCCAGCACTCAGGCGCGTATCTTACCTGTAGCACCCCATGGCATGAGCCATGGGGTGCGGGGCAATGGTGGGGCGCCATTGCGCACGGTCCGGGAGAGACCGTGCGGTTTCTGGCCTGCCCATGCCTCCCTTACGCTCCAAAATAGAGCGTTTTCGGGGTAAGGGAGGCGTGTCTGTGTGACGCGTGGGAGTGGGGCAACTTGGGGGGGGGGCGCGTGTTCAGCGCCTGCCATGGAGCACGCTCCCGGCCTGGACCGCCACTGCCAGCACTGGTTCCAGCTTCCTGTTACATGTCTACTTGGGTGCAACCCTGGGTTGTCCCCGTGCAACATGTGAAGCATCTCTCCTTGTTGCACACCTGCCACGAAGAGTGACAGAGGAAAAGGGCTTGGAGGCAAGCCCCAATAACACCTTTTGATTGTCTGAGAGAAAAATAACATTTCCCCCTCTGCATAAAGGGCCCAGGTGACACCAGGGGTATTAACCCGGTATGTATCCACCTTTGGTCAGGCCATGGCTTGACTCCATATACATACCGGGTTAATACCATGCACTCTACCGGGTTAATATCATGCACTCGATTAACCCGGTATGTATCCACCTTCGGTTAGGCCATGGCTTGACTCCATTTGGTAAAACATGGCTCCAGAGTGTGGGAAAGAGCTGAAGCTACATGCCTACCTCCTTTGTGTTTGCAAAAGGTGTGAGGTCATAGCTGGGTTTCAGGAATGCAAATCTAATCAAGAAGGTTCCATTCAGCTAGTAATGCAATCAGGAGAAACCGACCTTTATCCTGATAGGGTAATTAATTGTGCCAGAGCAGAAATCTCCAGACAGTTTCCGTTGGTATGTGTTCATGTTTTACTTGCGTATTTTTGATGACAGATGTAAAAATGTGTGTTTCAGTGCATTAATAAAGTAGGATGTAGAGAGAGAGAGAGAGAGAGAGAGAGAGAGAGAGAGAGAGAGAGAAGTGGGTGATGTATGTGTGTTTCAGTGCATTAATAAAGTAGGATGTAAAGAAAGAGAATCAATGTTAGAACCAGGTGGATACATGCATTAATAAAGTAGGATGTAAGGTTCAGTAAGGACATACTGGAGTAGGCGAGTGCGCCTCCAGCGAAGGTGGATACATACCGGGTTAATACCTACACTAGGGTACCACCCTTTGGTTCCCACTGGCTGCATCCACCCACCTGACCCTGGCTCTGAGAAGGCCCAGAGGATGAAGGAGGTTTTCCCTCCTCTGGATTAGCTAATGTCAAAGAAGAAACACACAATTGCAACACAGGATGTAGTCAGGAGGAAACGTAACTCTGGAACTTCTCCAAAAGGAGCAGAAGTGCTCAGGGGTTACCTTTGACACTTTTCCCCCCAAAAGGAACTTAGCTGAGAAGCATCAGGTCCAGGAGGAGTCAAACTGAGAAATCTGCCTACAGGCATATGTTATTAATGTCTAGGCCATTTCCCTCCTCAATGCTACCTGTGAGACAGTACGGAACTCTTGTTCCAGGGGCAGCCCAGTCTCACGTAAATTCCAGTGCAGCATCTGCTGCATCCTGTAGGGGAATTTCAGCTGCTGGAGGTCTCTTTGAGGCAAGGGGTCATGTCAGTCATCCCCTAGCCCTGGGGAAAGCCCCAGCAGCTGCAATAGGGCAGAACTGTACCAGCCAAATCACTGATGCAAGTCTGCATTGCCCCAAGATGTGCTGCCTCCTGTTGGCAGAAAGGCCCTAGAAAGGGGATAGGAAAGGGGATTTTAGCTGTGGAATCTGTCAGTTAGGAAAAAAATTAGTTCTGGGGCAAAAGGTGTCATTTGTTGTGAGGGCTGTACACCTGTCCTGCAGGAGATCCCATCTCAAAAGAGGTCTCCCCTCCTTTTACTTTAATGCAGCTTCAAAGAGGGTGGCCTGCCATCTGCTGGTTTTTAGAGGAAATTACAAGTGATCACTTTTGAAAAAAAACAAAAATTCTTGTCTGATCAACACTTTCTTTAATCTGTTAAAAGTGCTTTAAAAGTCTCTTCATCTAATCAGTAAATGTTAACTCCTGCTAGAAACATTTCTTGCACCCAAGATTGATTTTTGAAGTTCGGAAAGAGCAGAGCTCATGTTTTGCACACAGAATATTCCAGGTGCAATCCTTAAGAGCTTCTCTGAGCAAATAATGCCGAGAAGGAAGGCTGGGGAACACATCTCTCTGCCAAAGACCTTGTAGAGCTGTCTCTAGGTCAGAGTAGAGAATGCTGACAAATGGTTTGACGGAGGACAGAGTGAGCCTTCAAACCAGCAGTGCACACAAACCAGCATTCAGGGTTTCAATCCAGAACAGGTGCCCACATTCAAGTCAGCCGCATTCAAGTTCAGGCAAATTTCATTAGGGATTGAAAGTGTTCAGAACCCCCTGAAAATTTTTCCACTGACATTCTATTAACTTTCCCCACAATATGTAGGACATTGGATTGTTTTGAAATCCTTTGAGCTTTCAAGAGAACAATTTCTATCGGAAGGGAAGTTTGTTTGAAACACACAGGCTGCTGGACACACTGGAGGGAGAGAATCTCTCAGTAAAGTGGGTGTAGGATTTTTTTTTGGGGGGGGGGGCTCTGGAGTTATCCAGAGTGCCCAATACTTCATGCAGACTGCATTAGCTCCCTCCTGCCCCCTCCCAAGGCTGCAACTTTGACTTTAATCAACACAATGGAATTTTTCCATCCCCTTCCTGACAAGAAAAGCTCCACCTGTTTAATGTATGCACATCAGTCAAAGGCAAAGGCACATGGCTGAAAAAAGGTGGCAACCCAGCCAGGAATTACAGCTAAGACAATTGAAAGAAGATACAAGCTCAGAAGCTTATCATAAGCATCAGGATCTCTCTCCCCCCCCCATTATTTTCCTTTTTAAACTGTAGGTGGCGCCGTCTTTCAGCAGATTCAGGCTTTTGGTGGAGATGCATTCTCACATATGCAGACTTGCTATGCTGAAAACAGTTGCAAGGCAAACCATGGGTTCAGTATTCACCCCCAGACCAGGATTCAGATTTTTCATTCAGAATAGACACACACACACACACACAAACAAAACAAAAAGGTACCATAGAGCAGAAAAAGGTGCAGAAAACATCAGCCAAAATGATCCAGGGGACAGGGACATCTTTCTTGGAGGGAAGGACACACCCATTTGGGCCTTTTCCATTTAGAACTAAGATGGAGATGATGGACAGCCTGATGCCTGCCATGGAGAAAGTGGTGGGGAGAGAAACCACCCCCTTCCTGTTGTAAGCAGTGATGTCATGCAGGGGGTACGCGGGGGTACGCGAGTACCGGTTCCTAGGATTACGGCTGGCCCCGCCCACTCGTCGACTCTGCCCCCTGCAACATTTGAATTTCCTGCACGTTTGAGTTGCCTGCATGTTCTCAGAGCCAGGCAGGCAGGCAGCGAGCGGAGCCTTGCCTTGCCACTGAAAAATGTGCTGCTCTGGGGTTTTGGAACTGTTGGGACACTTTAACATGATGCCAGGCCTCCTTAACATGTTCTGGGGGTGCTGTGGAATACCGTTGCAACTGTTGAGTCAGTTTAAAATTGTCTGAGGCCTCAAAAAGGGCTTTTTTCACGTCACTTCCTGCCACGACCTCACTTCCGGCTTATGACGTCACTTCCGGTGGGCGGGTCCCGACACGTGCCAATCAAAAGTGAGTACCTGTTCTTAAATCATTTAGATGACACCACTGATTGTAAGTATAGCTAATGTCTGGAATTCTCTGCCAGAAGATGGGATAAATGATGGCCACTCCCGTGGATGCAATGGAAAGGGGATTCAACCCTTGCATGAAGGGGGGGGCTATCAAGGGGTGTTGGTCATGCTGGCAACATGCAACCCCCATCTCAAGATGCAAGATCTGTCTGAATGGCAGTTGGGGTACAGGAGCAGACCATTGCTGCAAGGCTCCTCTGTGACCTTACGAGAGAGACCTGCTTGATCAGCTGGGCCACAGAAAACTACGCAAGGTGGGTCTTCGCTATGATTCAGTTGGCTGCTCTGACCCGAATATTCCTCGCTTCTTCCATCCAAGACGGCAGAATATTTTCTCTCCTGAGATGCTTTTTAGTTCTGAATCCCTTCCAGTTTCTCCATTGCAGGGTTTACCTCCTCTGTGAACTCCTGGAAGTATGCCAATAAGGTTTTTTAAAATATTTTTTTCCAAAATTTCTTGATGAAAATTTCAAATTGCAGTGTTATGTGTTTTATTCCACATTCTCAATCCAAGTTCTCATTTTTTTTAAATTAATGCTTTAAAAGTGTACTAGGTAGATGATACAGGTGATATAGTGTCAGCAAACGCAGTATTATTTCTAATTGGAGAAGGAGGCTTTTTTTAATTTCTGGAAAATAACTTAGACATCAAAGTGCAGTGTTTTATTGTGTTTTTATTCAGACAGGAGGTGAGGACTGATGGTTGAGCTGCTGGTACTGCCTTAAGCTAAGCAGGAGAATCTATGGTCTATTTTGGGATAGGAGACAGAATGCCAGGCTGCGACAAGCTTCAGTACCTGTTGTGGCAGAACAGAGTCACAGTGCAGGAATGTTGTGAGAAGGCCAGCTGGCAAAAGAACAGAGTCCAACCTTGAGGACCTGTCCAGGCTGGCCTTACGATCACCTGCTGAAGCTCAAGGTCACATGGCCAGTGGAGAGAACCACACTGTGAAAGCAACATCTGGGACTGAAGTGAATCGCAGAATACTGTATATTTGCAAAAAAAAACCATTGAAAAATGGTAGTTTAACTAGCCTGCCCATGTAAGCCGCCTTGGGCATTTGCTTCAGCATGGGAAAGCCAGGGTATAAATTCTTCAAAATAAAATAAATTCAGATATTTTAACTGCCAAAAGATGGTTATTAATGCCCCAAAAGCAGTGTTCAACAACAACAAACCACCCCTGTATTCTAGTCTCAGAAGCTGTGCTAAGCAACACTTTGCCCTGGGAAGGGGGCAACGCACAAACATTGATTTCATGGTCTTATCATGAGGATGACAGCTCTCGGCTGTTTGGGCAACCCCAGTATTGGTGGGGAGACAGCAACAAATGGAGTGTTCTCCGTAATTCCAGTGTTACCCATATGTAGGGGGGCAGTAAAAGGGTCAATGACTGCTATGCTCATTCCCCCCCCCCAGTTCTCTTCCACCACAAGTGTTTGAGCAAATGTCTTGGGTGGGCAAAGAGTCTTCTTCCACACTAGCTGAAGAGACTGCAGTCACATCTCAACACGGGGAAAAGCAGCTTGGGGACAATGATAATGTGCATTGCCTGGAATGGTGAGAAGGTTCTGAGCAATCCTTCCATGACTGAGAAAGGTCGGTGCAATTTCTGCAAAAGGACAAGGGGAAGAAGCTAGCGACCTGCGCTGACATAGCCAGGCGGCATCCTGTAGAAGACTGAGAAAGGCGAACCTTTTGGTCTGAAGTAGAAATCCAGATTTCTTTATTTTTCTTTATTAAAATACAACCGAGTTCCTTATACAAATAAAGGAATTTCTGTTGTTTCCAAGAAGCATTTCTTTTATCAAAAGAAAATCATTCACTGAAGAGAAAGTAAATATGAGCCGAGAGGCATGCGTTGCTGTCCAAACAGAGCAAAGTAACCACAGGCAATTTCTTCCCATACACGTATATTAAAAACACCCTGCTTTTTGTCACTTTAAAAAGACAAGGGTTTTTAACGCATCTCCTGGTCAGTTCAAGAAGCAGCCGTCTCATCCTGTTCCCCTGCCCCAGCTTACTTCCCATGATTGTTCTTAAATACAGCAGTAATCATATGAACCAGCTACATTCCAAGTCACAAGTAGAGAAAACAAAACACAAGAAAGTTTAAGAGGAGGGCAGGGGTTGGTTGAGATAAATTCCACCTCTGCACCTCCGACAAGCTATCTCCCGGTGGGGTTCTGATTGTCTGTGCACAACATCCCATGCTCATTGTACCACAGGTTTTCCAGGAATGGTACTATCGGACGGGAGGGAATGGGCAGGCAATGATGAATGTTCAATGACCCTTGTCCTGTCCCACATCTTGTTAAGCCACCCATATCCCCACCAACTCCACAGAAGAGATCTCCTATTTCAAATGAGTTCGGATGCCCAGCAAGACTTGTTCCGAGATGATGGATACAAGTGTCGCATGCAAAGCAGAACCAGGTGGCCACTGCTTGCTTCTTGAGAAGCTGACACATCCAAGTGACTTCCCCAAGCCCTGGGAATCTTCCAGAATTTTGGGTGGCGTCAGGTGGGGAAGAGATCTCGCTGTGAACCTGAGCATTGGCAAAAAGAGGCCCTACAGGCACAATCCAATTGCAATGACTTACATGACAGTTGTGTGCATTGTCACAGATTTCGGTGGCTAACAATGGGGTTGTAATGTAGTAACAGGTTGGAGTCTGAGGAAGAAAGAAACAACTTCTGTTTGGTCTCTTTGTTTATGAGAGCCTTCTGTCGAGTGAGCCGTGTTCTCCAATATGGATATTAATGCCTCTGTTTCAGCCCACATGCAGTATGAACTTCAAAAATGCAGACACACGTGGGAAAGTCAATGCATGCAGGCTGTTCCAGTGAAGCTGGAAAATAATTGATCCCCCCACCCCCACTCAATTCAAACACTGAAATCCAATCTTAAAGAGCTTAATCTGACTGCCAAGTTCTGACATTTAGTCTATGGATGTTTTCTTACCCCAAGTTCCCTTGATGAACAGCTCTGGAAACCTTGCAAATGCTGATCAGCTTGGCATGGAAAAGGGTGCATGGAAATTAGTAACTGGAAAGTGCATCTGCTGCTGCTTTGGAAAGTGCACATGCCAGCAAAACAGAAGACATGGCACAGGGGGGCATCTGCGGCAAATGCGGGAAACCAGTCAGAGGCAAAGCCAGGAGAACTGCTTACAGCGCCTCTCGAGGAAGCACCCAAGACTGCAAAGAGCCAATGTGGGCATCTCCAGTCATGGCTCACACTCAAGTACCGGTTTCAAATTCCAAGTTCCAAAGCAGCTGAGCTTCAAACCACTCCCAGCCTCCACAAGATAGGCAAGGAGGAAAGAGAAAGCAATGGAAAGAGACAATGGGATGGAACTGGGAGACGTGCAATTCCATCTGGGGCGAGATGGTTCACAAGGATGAAAGGGAACTTGAGCATGGCTAAGAATTCAGAGTCTGGCTTTATTGGGACTAATGTGAAATAAATGTTGTGGTTAATTGTAGCCAGGAGACAGGAGTTCCCACTGTATAAATCCTACTCTTGGCTACCTCTGGATCAACAGGCACCAGGTCTCTATTACTCAACAGCTGAAATGTGCACTGGTCACAAGAGCAGTGTGACCCATTAAACCCACAGTAGGATGGTTTATGCAGTCACTGCTGCATGGATTTCCAACGGCCCTGAGAAAGTTTCTGCTTGCGGCAATATTCCTACGGGAGTAGCCTTTTGGAGCGTTTCTGAAAACAGATCGAAAACTGTGTTGAGGCAACATGTCACAATGCAGGTGAAAATGTCTGGACGTGCCAGAAAGAAAGAGTCAATTGGGGGGCAGGGGAGGTGAAAAACACTTGTTCTTGGAGGCAGCAAATGAGGGCTCACCCAACCACTGGGCATGAGGGTGTCTTTGCCCGTGGTGCTGGCTGGAGTCATGGGGAAGAGACCTGCTTGAGAATCTTCATGCCACTACGATGGGTTAATGTCTGCAGCACACTGTTGTGAGGCAGGAGGAGCACATGGGGGTTGTTTCCATGCTGAGTGCTAATTGAGCCCAGTTACCTGGGAATGCACACCAGCTCCATCCATCTTTTGCTTCGCAAGCAAGGAGGGGTACTTAACTTACTTCCAATATCCCTTTGCACGCATAAGGCTAATGGCAGGAGGACTCTCAAGCCACAGACAGCCCAAGTGCTTCGTGAAAACTGAGAGTCTTGCATCAGAAGACAAAAAGATACTTGAAGTCTGAAGATATTGATGCAGCCGTGATGACATTTTGGGAATTGCACACTCAAGCTGAGAGAGGGAGAGAGCTGAGAGCGACATTGTTTCCTATGAGATTCCCCGGCTAGGTCTGTTACCTCTGGTCAAACAGGCTTTGGAAGCAAGTGCCAAAAAAGCCACAAAACCCATTTACCAAGAGCAAAGGTAGGGCAAGCTTCCACATCACAAGCAACGGGCCCCTCCTCCTTCTGAAAAAGGACAGTTTTCCAACTGTCTGAAAAAACTGTCTCCAGCTGTAGCTTTCAATTCTTATCCAGAGGATGGTAAAGCTGATGGGTTCCAAAGAACTGTTCATACATAACACGAAGGCCAGAGGGAAAAGCCATCATTCCACAAATTTATTGTGTCAAAATCAACAAGGAAATCAGGCCTTGGAATGCTCCTATTTTGGCAACTTATGTGTTTATAATGGAAGAGGAAGGGAGAAGAGACAACAACATCCCATAATCTCAAAAGGCATTTATTTACTGCCCCCATCAGAGTGAATCAGAAATACGCTCACCTTTCTTGCAAGTGTTTCTTTGGCAAAATTTGCACAAATGCACACAAACTACCCACAGAGCTTAAGAGTCAAAAGCTTTGGCATTTACATTCTTGCTGTCTTAACCTTCACAGTGCTATTAAAGTGCGGAGTTTGTTCTGTCTACGACAGACATGCTTCCTTCGCTAGTCTGTTTCCTGGAAAGCCCAGCTGAGGTCAGCAGAAAGGAAAAAAAGCCATCGGCAGCAGGAAAGGAGGAGGGCAGGGAAACACCTCTGTCTTGTTCCCATCTGATCCAAGACCTGTTTCGAGAAAGGCTGGCTTTGGTCTGCTACTCATCGATTCACATGCAAGACCGACAGTAGAGTGCCAGTTTGCTCTGCAGATCTGCAGCGCTGGGGAATAAACTAAACAAAGATTATGCACCCAAGGCAAGTGTGATGTCACAAAAGGGGGCAGGGTTAGCGGCTGGGAGCCTGGTCCCACTGCATTTTAAAAGCAGGGGTGGGCCAGAGGAAGGGGGCCCCCCTTTCACCAAGATGTCTAAGCTCCCGTCCCTTGTGACTTTCAGCAGAGCTCCACCCACCAAACTTGGCGTAAGCGGGCTCTACGCTACACCAGGTTACTCAATTGTCAACCTCCATGGAGCGCACTCAAGTGGAGTTCAGGATCCGGCCAGAGGACCGTGCAAACAGGCTACACAGGACCTGTCCAAAAATCCAAAGCGTGGCACAAGAACACCTGGAGCGCATCTTTTAGCAACTGAAAGTAATGTGCTAATCAAATGTGTGGTTGCCATGTCTACATTAAACCTGGCATACCCTTGCTACAGCTTATATTATACAAGAAAAGACTCAAGAGATGCAGCTCTGGGTTCTTTGGGGAAGCAAGCAGTGGCTTCTACCCTCTATTGGAACATACAGAATTCTGCCAGTCAAACCTATGAAAATCACACATCACCCATGTTCTACAATTCTTGGTGGTGGTTGTTTTTTAATTAACAATGGGAAGAGCTGGGGCCCTTTCTTTTTCTTCCTTCTAGAATTGCAGAAACCTGAGAATCATTACAAACAAACTGGGCAATTTCAGCTGCTCCGTGGCGATGTCGGAAAGCAGGAGACAGCAAATCCCCGATTCAGCTTAATGCGTTTTGTCGTTACGTATGACCCGATTTTGGTTTTGCTGTTCCTTGCTTATGTATCCCCACATAACCCAGTGCTGAAATTTACTGCTTGAAATAAATTTGGACAGAATTTCAACATGCTACGATAACTGCAAAACTGCTGAGGACCACGGCAACTGCAACTGTACTGAGCTCTTCCTCTCGAGTGTTCGTAAAATTCACCACATTTTAATGTCGGGGGAAGACTCAATACCCAGCATGAAGTTCTGCTGCCTGTTTATAGAGTAATAATGAAAAAAGAAATGAAACCCCTCTCTGCTATTCCACATACAGCTCTTGCTGCCTTCCTGTGACATCACAAATTGGTTGCTAAGTTCTCTCGCGAGATTGTGATTTCTCACGGTGTGAGACTCCAGCACCACTAGCCGCAGTGTTGATAACAAAGCTTGGGAAGTCCTTGTGTATCTCTCGGCATCAAACTGTATACTGTGAACTCTTAAACTGGCCCCTCCTTGGCACAGGAATTCAGGGGGTGGGGCTGGGGTCTAGGGAAAAGCCCCTGCTTAATCCCACCAGCTCAACAGAGCTGCTCCCCAGCAAGGGCTGCTTTTCCTTGGACCACGTTTTTCTTTAAGCCCACATCTGCAGGCAGGAGTCTTGCTTGCTCACGAGAGTGACCTGGACGTCGTCATTCCAGTTTCTACCATGCGTGCATTAAGGCAAGAGAAGTGGACCATTAAAGGCATTCTGCATCTTTGGCCACAACACGAGAAGCTAGTGTTCACTATCCAACACGGCTCAAGAGTGCACACCTTCATGCTGGGCCCGCAGGCTCCCTGCGTCATTCTGAATTAACTTCCAGGTGCTAGTCAGTCCCAGTTAAGGGACTGCCTTTACTAGCAGCATTACCAAACACAAGGCTTTGTCCAAAACAATCTCCACCACTTGCTAACGTATGCCTGGCCTCCACAACAGCAGAAGAGGTGTGGTACAACCGTTCCAGGACTGTTTCTATTCCTGCTACAGGTGGCAGTGTTGGAGGTGTGCATGTCATATGGCTGGGGGGGGGGGAATGGATTGTGGCACAGGGTCCTGGCATCTCAAGCAGGGACTTGCTGGAATCCTTCTCTCCAGCATCTTGTTTTCAACACCAAAACAAAACAGGGGACCATTGCATTAGACGACTGCCTCACCTGCTGTTCTAAATGGAACAGTCCAGAAACACCATCACCTCCTTTACCTGCTGTTTCTGCAGGCCCAGCCTGGATGTTTTTGGCTTTGAACAATCAAACTATCTACAGGCAGAAAACTCTTCACGCTGAGAGTTGAATGCAGCTCCGCTTTGCTGCTGGCAGAATTGTGTTCCCTTTCATGTCTAGTGTTTTGAAATCTCCTCGGTGCTCCTCTGTCTCTGTCTCGCAAAGAGCTTTCTACGCGGTGCATGACAGAGGAAAACCAGAACGAAGGGATGCTGATCTCCAATGAAATATGAAATTTCTCAGAGCGTTTCAAAAAGCTACGGGGGAAAAAAACAAACAAGCCAGGTCAGAGCACACATCACAAGCGATAATTAGGAGCCACAGCACATAAAACAGACAGCAGCAGCACCAGAATTCTTCCGGAAATATAATGTAATGCTTTGTGGGGAGAAACAGGGAAGTGAGCTACAAAACTGGAAACAGTGCAGAGACAAAACAGAAACGCAGCCTAGGCTGGAAAAACAAATCAAAAAAACCCCAACCCTCAACCACAATCCCGCCAATGTTCACTATGCGCTGTGCATTAAAATGAAATGCCAAGAGCAATCAAAAGTGAGGAGTACAAGGGCTAGAATCAAACACAAGGAAGAGCAGAAGGTTTTTAAAAAGAACAGAAAAAAACAGACAAGCAAGAATGAAAGAAACAACAAAAGAGAAAGAAAAGGACAACGTTGATGGGAAGATACAGCACATGTCAAAACCGATTGCACAAAACCCTCCTTCAAAGGAGAGGCATCTATATATGCAAAATATATACACAAATCTAGAGTAGTTCTGTATATATGTACACACAAGTAGTACTGTACACATATGAGAAGGGAAGAAGAATTCCAAGGATTGCCATTACGAAAAATCGACCGTTCCACGTTAGGTCCGCCTGCAAAATAAGCTCGTTGCCACAGAGGGTTTGGATCGTTCTCAGCAGTCTTTGGGCACAGCTCAAAAGAGTTTCCTGCACATCACTGTGCACGTGAATCGGGGGCTGAGGGTTGGCAGAAGCGTCATCCGGCAGACAGCAATACAGAGTTTGCAGGTTCTGGCGGCTGCAGTGCCTCCAGTTTGGTCAATGGGGGTGGAATTGGGGCCTTTGGTAGGAGTTGGGAAACAGAAGTAAAGCTCCACGTATGGCTCTAGCCCGTGTACAATAGGAGGAGCGGCTGCTCTCCCTCCTCGCAGAGTCGCGCTGTTCCAAACAAAGGGGTCAAAACTGCTCGTCTGTGTCCGTATAAAAAGGGATCCCTTCCCCAAAGGCAAAAAAGCCCCAGGACCACCCCAGACGTCTTGAGATTGCTGGGACTTCCATCTGCGACACTCGGGCACTGGGCTTGCCTGGTCTCTGGCAACTGGCCTTTGGGGAACAGCAAAGCAGCACCAAAGTCGCTGAAGTTCAAACACAAACCAACATCCAACAAGTAACTTGTTCTTAAGAAGTTGCAAAATGGCTGCGCAGGTTTGGCTTCCTCTAGTGTTCGGCATCCATAGCATCCAAGTATTTTGATTCAATGATCCGGGGAAGCAAGTTATACCTGAGTGAAGGGGGAGCAAGAGGGCCGTCAGTTGCAGTCTGTCTTACCAACACACCACCTTTCAAGCACCTCCCCTTTGGGCAACGGGAATCAGGATGCTGGGCGACATCAGACCTTTGGCCAGACCCAGAAGCATTTTCTTGGCTTTAATGAAATTCCCCAAATACAGTGATGTGTTCTTTTACTGTCAACTACAATATGTTGTATGCTGCCTTCTGAGCCCCAGGCAGGTGCCATAAACAACCTAGCACAAAACCATTCACTGTTTTATCCCATAATGGAATAATTTTACTATTTTAAAATGACACTACTGATGTGTACATAGTGGTTTATAATAAGATGAGCGCACAGGGGGTCCACATTCTGGGGGCACAATCCTAACCTGGAGTTAGCCCGGCGTGCTGGCCCAGGAGTGTCACCAACGTGCCGTAAAGCGCCAGTACACAGACATGTGCTGCCCTCCCTGACTCCGAGAGTGGCCCAAACGTGCTTTATAGCGCTTTTTTGACACTCCTGGGCCGGTACAAGAGACTTGTGTCAGCCTAACTCCAGGTTAGGACTGTGCCCTAAGAGACACAAAGGAGGGGTGCTGCTTTGGGCAAAAGTATGCAGTTATTTCACCTACACGTTCTACGCCTTCGCTGCAGGAAGGTCCTTTTAACGTAAGGAGGTTGCATCACCCATCCTGACCTGTAGCCTGTGATGGGCTTTCCCTCCAGAAATCTGTCCAACCCCCTTTTAAAGGCATCCAAACCAGATGCCATCACCACCTCCTGTGGCAAGGAGTTCCACAGATTAATTACCCGCTGGGTAAAAATTATTTCCTTTTATCCATTCTAACTCTCCCAACCCTTCAGTGGATTCTTTTGCTGCCACAGAAAAACACAGCTACTGCTGCAACTTCAAGGCACAGTGCTGGACCACGGAAGTGTCCGGAGGGCTGCCAATAACCTGGAGAGGCACTGAAGGTTGGCAAGTTAAAGGGGCCAGGCTCCACTGGTGCCACGATGGCTGTCGCCCGTTGCCCAAACCAAGCGCCTGTTCAGCGGGCAACAACCCCGGACCGTACCTGATGGGGATCATTCCAATCATGATGAGAGGGAAGATCATTTTCATGTAGGGCAGAGGCGACATGCCAAACCCACACAGAATGATGAGCTGGAGGACCTGCAGGCCTGTGAAGTAGTGGATCTTCCTCTGGGGCACTCGGCGGATGTAATGGGTCGGGGGGTAGGCAGTCTGGAAGAGAAATGTCCATTAGCACTCTGCAAGATCACACACACACACACACACACACACACACACACACACACACACACACAC